>JASDQU010307915.1:35555-57238 GCA_032191745.1 Picea mariana
AAATTAACGCACCAACTGTCCCAGCTATAGAGACAGGTAAAGAGAAATAGTGTAATGTTAATCAAAACAATGAATTAGTTATTTCAATTATATTTCAACATATCGATATGATCATTTTTGTTGTTCCAGTTCACGACCCTGAACAGATTCCATATAACCCTTCTTGGAAACATACCAAAAGTATGGTACATGAGTGCACACAAACATTAGAAGGACAGGGCACACGAAATACAATGTCCTTGCATGATGATGATATCCCAATTGTCAGTTTTATGAATGCAAAGAAACATAAATCAAAGAAAAATTAGATGTATAATTTAATGACCTATTTTTGGATCTTTATCAATGTTTATATGTTCAATATGTTTTGAAGACTATCCAAGATATGCTTTAATGTCTATATGTTTTCTATATAAAGAAAACCATTTGTTGGGTATGGGGAATTGAGAGAAATGTGAGGTGGGGGAGGGGCCATATGAGCTTCCACCTTCACGTGGTGGGCCCTGTTCAGTAGAGAATAACCTATTCTCGAAACATAGAGAATCTCATTAAGGTATACGACAACTTAATTTTTTTTCTAGAATATTTTACAGGACTAAATGCATGCTTATTTTCTTATTAATTATTTACTCATATAAAAAATTTGTCTTTTATGATTAATGCAGGTCTTGGTGATGAAAATTCATCTCGTGGATGTGACAACCTCCCATTTTGTCAAGACATAAAGACTCACATAACAAGTGCAGATTTTTATTTTTATTTTTTTTGTGTGTGTAGGTAAACATGACTTTATACTGAACAATGCAACACGATGACGAGCACCCGCAAGCAACTCATGCAACAAAACATGACGACCTAACAAGAATTAGAATGACTAACCCAACTGTTCCTACCCTGCAATGGTTAGGACCTCCAGGACACATAAGCAACGCTCAATTCCAGGTTCCCATCGATTTTGACCATTGAAGGTCTCAAGGATGGCGACTATTCTGAGGAACAAGGAGGTGTCTACATCTCACCCCAATCAACAAGTCCAAGCCGACAAGCTAAAAGACAACATCAAGATCATCCATGACACTTCACTTCATTAACAATTGATTGCATTCCATCATATTACATTTCATTAATACTCAGGTAAATACTCAGGTAAATACTCAAGCATAAATTTATAGCCAAACGAATGTCCTTTCAGCTTCCGTTCATCTAAAAAAAAATAAAAACTTAATGGCAATTAAGGTTTACTCCCAACCGATGGTCAGTTCAGCTAGATTCTACGAGGTTTTAAAAGGTTTTCTACCAATCAATTAATACAACACTTCTATCAGGAATAAATGGGGCGACCCGAGGTTGAAAATCCATTTATTAAAATTGAATGCAGAGAGCCGAAAAAAGGGGTTTTAAATAGTTCAATAGTTGGAAGGTCCTCCTTTTAGTCAATAGCATGGGCACACCAGCAAGCCGTCTCCTGGTTCTGCTTAAAAAACATTAATTCATCAAGATACATATCGACATGAGAGAATAACACAAAGGAATTCATGCAATCACACCAAGGATAAGGAATAAGGGATTGACCAAAGGTTTAGAACAACACATGAGTTTTGCGTAAGTGAAAACATTGTTGGGTTGTGAATTTTAGGGTGCATCAGAGCTTCTTCAGGGTTGAAGACTCAAGGGGGTTCCTGAATGGCTTAACACCGTGTCCCGGGCCAAATTCTTCTTAGAGGCTAGCACGACAAAGGTGGAAAGATTTATGGCATAAGTCATCTGTATGACTAGCATTAAAGCTTAAGAGTTGTGTTGAAACTTATGGTTGGCTTGGCACCCGAAGCAGGTAATAAGTAAATAGAACAAACTATTGAACATCTTAAATGTAGGAGCATCACTGACAAGTGCTCCAGGAGAATGTGTTGTTTATACTCGTGTACAACCTCAATTCTAGAACCGGAGTGTTAGTAGGGGTCTAGCAGGTTCAATATCCTTGTCATTCCCTCAACAGGGCCACAATATCCCACACAGGACCCGATTTTTTATCTTGTGGTGGAAATATTCTACTCATAAACAGCGACTGACATTTACTAAATATCGCATTACTAGTTCTATTCTTGGTTTTCATTGTAGAGCTTCATTGAGATCTAAAATGTGGTAAGTGGTGCGTGCGTGTGTGGTAGGTTTTAAGATAAAATCCTTAGAAAAATTGGCCAAGTTAACCCAAAGGTGATTCTCCTTTGAGCAGAACGAATTCTGGCAGGTGGAATTCAAGGGACACTGCCCACGAATTGGCATTAACAGTCTGTCTGGCAGCGATCAACCGTCATGAAGGGAATGAACACATTGCCTGAATGAAATCAAATTTTTCTTTACTGATTTAAATAATAGAGGTGAATGGTATTATGGAATTACTCAATTAACAACTGAATGGAATTTCGATTATAACCCTAGAGGTAATATTAGGTAATTTCTACGGTAAAAAGTAAATATAAAATATTTTAAAGCATTCAATCTTGGTGTTATACTCCATTAACGGATCAACTCAATCTCTCACTCGGAGCTCATTCATCAATACTATCACTCCTCAAGCAATAAGGTAATAGCCATATTTATTTACTATTGGAAGCATTATATTCGACTCAGATATTATACAGAAACAGGGTTATTTTCCAATATTATATCAAGAAGCCCTTCAATAGTTTATCAGTTGTATTTCATACAAAAGAACATATCTAATATAAACTTGTACATGAATGCATCAAATAATACCCTATCAGATGAGAGATTTAAATAAAAACAGCAGTTACAACAGTTACAATTATAATTGTCGAGTAAATAATTAAAATCATCCATTCAATCCATTTGCATATGCTATTCCGATCCCAGCATAAGTCATAATGCATTTTATTCTACTAAAATAGAAATCATACCATTGCCTTAACGCCGTCCTCGAGTGTCATCCGCGCGGTCCGTCTTGCTCCTGCTCAATGACCGTCGAGACTACACCGATACCTCCCAGCCAATCGTTAGGGGTACTCTGCTTCCCCCTTAGCCCCCCGAGCCGCAAAGGAGACACACACTATCTAGATGGTACGTCTAGCTCCCAGCTCACCTCGCAAGGCCGAGCTACCACTCCTATCCGAGCTGGGAAATCCCAACTCCCCACAAGAAATCAGTCAAGTCACTAATCTGGCAGTGTAACGTTACACTAACAACCGTCCTCCCTTCTTCCTCCTCCTTCCTCTCTTTAATACAGTTTTAGAACTTCCAAACCTTCCCTAAATTTCATTCACTTTAAGCTTTAATAAAATCTTCTAAAAAATCACCTTCATACAAGTGTCATTCATCCCCCATGTTTCTCCATTAACTATTTTCTTTAATTTATTAAATTGTCTTATTTCCCTCACCCACCTAGAGTTCCTCCTAAATTTACTCCTAGGTGTTCCTAGATTCCCTTATAGGTTTAAAAACTTTCCCTAAAATGAAGTTGCTAATTTAGTTCAATTTAGAAGGTTCTTAATTGTTGATTCCTTACTATGTTGACCTCGCTTTCTACAATAATTTCCCCTCTTTCCCTTATTATGTTTCCTCCATTCCTTAGTTTCCTAATTTATATTATTCCCTTCTTTCCCCTTTTTATTACAGCCCAAAAATGGCAATTGCACAAATTAACCTCTTTAACTTTTTATTAATAATTTAATATCTTTATCACTTTCACAAGTTAAATAATTAAATTCTTCTTTACAATTTAAATCCACTGATTTTAATTAAATTCTTAGTCTCTTCATTTTACCCCAATTTTTTTTTTATGAAGACTAAAACTTCTACTTAAATGGTTTTTAGTTTAATTTTTTTAATTTTTATTTTTATAGGGTATTTTTCTTAAGGATAGACAAAACTTTACCCCTAGAGAAGTTTTAGACTTAGGACTTATATTCTGAACTAGGCAACATTTAATTAGGGAAATTGTTTAAGAATTTATTAATGTGTTAAATGTCTTAGGGCCACCTAGGTTTGTTCCTTCATCATCGTCAACACGATGTGCCCTTCAGGACGCATTACGTGCTCCAAGGGTGCCACTCGCCTCTAGTGTTTTTTTTTTGCGCAACATGCCCTTCAGGATGCACCACGTGCTCCAAGGGTTCCACTTGCCTCTTGTGTTTCTTTTGCGCAACATGCCCTTCAGGATGCACCACGTGCTCCAAGGGTGCCACTCACCTCTTGACTGATTGGTAGACATCAATAACCCCTGGAGTCAACACTCCTCCAGGTGAACTTGTGGGAGACTAAGGGCTTCTAAGGAATAAGGCCCCCGCCTTATTGCACACCCCTTAGAGACATCATGAGCAACTGTCGCAGTCTTCCCTCACAACATCGTGGATTCTCTCGAACTAGGTAATCATTAACCTACAGTTTGAGCCATGACAGGAGTACTAGTAGGCTATGGCAGGGCTGCTGTCCAAACCTCTCCCTCAACCTCTCTGGTGATCATGTGTGGACCCTTTACTCCATATGTGAGTCTGGACAGCAAGCTATCATTAGCCTACATCATCAACAATCATGTCAGAACATGTCCACATCATATCATCTAATCAAATGTACTAAAATCACAATAAAACAATCAAACCCCAATAGCACACTCCCTGACTCGATCTGGAGTCCAACGGGTTCCGTCAATGCCTCTGCATCCTCAAGGTCCAAAACACTACACACTCAGTAAAACCAAGTCAGTAGCACCTGTCTATGTAAAAGAATAAAAACATCATGTCATCTATCATAACGCATCATAATCAAGGACAAATGTTTTAATTTCATAATAGTCTGGATCACTTGCGAGAAAGTGTCCTCAAAGAATAAGTTTTCCCGATGCGCCAGAGAGGGATGTTACAAAAACCCTGCACACTCAGTAAAACCGAGTCAATAGCACATGTCTATGTTAATGTAGTAAAACAACATTTCATCAACCCATAATGCCTCATCATCAAAATCAAAAGTTTTAATAGCATAATAATCTAGATCACTTGTGAGCATAAACCCCCTCTTGGTCTAAACTTTGTCCTGAAGTTTCACAGTATAAATACTAAAGTAAATTGTATCCCAGTATCATATGTCTATCTATCAAAAAAAAAGGAAACTGTCAGTGCATATCATATGCATCCTCCCAGGTCACCGAGTGCGGACTATAATTGTCCCACCGGACCTTGACTTGATCTACCGTTCGACGTCGTAATTGTCGAACGCGATGATCTAAGATGCGGACTGGCTCAGCCATGAGCATTCCCTTTTCTGATACCTGCAAGGAACTCCTGTCAATAACATGTGTAGGATCACTAATATAATGTCTCAAAACAGATACATGAAAAACATCATGCATACGCCTCAAGGAATCAGGCAAGGCTAGCTGATAGGCCATGGGCCCCTTTCTCTTCACACTCTTGAAAGGTCCCACGAACCTAGGAGAGATTTTATCTCCCTTCCCAAACTTGATCAAACTCTTATGCGATTTAACCCGCAAGAAGACTCAATCGCTGACCTCATAACTATGGTCGACACGGTGCGCATCGGCATAACTCTTCTGTCGGTCCTGTGCTTCTTTAATCCTTTGTCTTATTGTTTTCATTTTCTCTTCTATTTCTTGGATCGCTTCTGGTCCCACCAGGACCCTATCCTCAAGTTGATCCCAACTCAAAGGCATCCGACACGGTCGCCCATAAAGAAACTCAAAAGGCGCCATCTTAATGGTGCTCTAGTAACTGTTGTTGTAAGCAAACCCACTAGTGACAAGAATTCTTCCCAATGCTTTTGTTGGTCCATCATGTACATGTGCAACATGTCCTCTAGCATTTGGTTATTTCGTTTTGTTTTCCCTTCAGTATCCAGGTGATATGTAGTACTAAAGTTAAGTTGGGTTCCCAAGGCCTCTTGGAAACTAGTCCAAAATCGTCCAGTAAACATTGATCCTCGATTGGATATAATCCTCTTAGGCATGCCATGCAGCCTCACGATCTCACTGATGAAAACTCTACCTATTTCAGGTGCTTGAAACGTTGTACGCATAGGAATAAATTGATCACTCTTCGTCAGAGTGTCTACCACTACGAAAATCGATTCATGTCTCCTTGCCGTCAGTGGCAATCCAACAATAAAATCCATCGAAATAACCTCCCATTTCGATTCTGGAATGGCATGTGGTTGTAATAATCCTGTTGGGTGTCTATGTTCAACCTTTACCTGCTGACATTCTAGACATATGGCCACATAGTTGACCATGTCAGCCTTCATTCCCTTCCAGAAGAATAAGGGTTTAAGGTCAACCCTCATCTTCGTGACTCCCGAATGAGCCATGTATACTGCTCTATGAGCCTCACTTAGGATCAACATCCTCAACTCATCGTTTGGCGGTACATAGATCCGATTTTTAAACCTCAATAAATTGTCACTATCAAACGAAAATCCTGCAAATCATGGTACCATCATTGTGTTTTGTCCGATAAAGCCCTCGATCTGTTTGTACCAGTCATCCTCACACTGTAAAGTTAGTATCCGTTCACGTAGATTCATCTAAAGAGGAAACACCAAAAAGATGCGTGGTCTCTTACTCAAGGCATCCGCCACTCAGTTCACTGTTCCCTTTATGTAAGTAATCTCAAAGTCGTACTCGCTAAGCAATTCCAACCAACACCGTTGTCATGCATTCAGGTCACTTTGTGTAAAAATGTGTTGTAGTCCACAATGGTCAGTCTTTAGTTCAAATTTTCTCCCAACAAGGTAGTGTCTCCAAACCTTCAAGGCATATATGATGGCTAATAACTCCAAATTGTGTGATGCATAGTTCTCCTCATGCCTTCTCAGTTTCCTCAAAATGTAAGCAATCACTCATCCGTCTTGCATCAAGACTCCTCCTAAGCCTTCCTTGGATGCATCAGTGCATACCAAGAAGTCCGTGTCCATGTCAGGGACCTTTAGTATTAGTGTTGTTGTCAACAACTCCTTGAGCCTCTGAAATGCTTCTGCGCATTTCTCAGTCCAAACAAACTTATTTTTTTTCTTCTACAATTTCGTGATCAGATTTTCTATCTTCAAAAACCCCTCGACGAATCATCGATAGTACCCTTCTAAACCCATGAAGCTACACACTTCCAGGACATTCGTTGGTGCAGGCCATTCCATAATAGCCTAGACCTTGGCTGGATCCATGGAGATACCTTCGTCGGAGATGACATGCCCTAAGTAGTGAATCTTTGATTGATAAAATGAGCATTTGGACAACTTCCCATACAATTTGTGCTCTCATAGACACTACAGTACCAAGTGAAACTTCTCTTCATGCTCCTCCATCGTACGAGAGTAGATCAAAATATCATTAATGAATACTTGGATGAACTTGTCCAAGTAATCATGGAACACCCCGTTCATCAAACTCATAAATACCCCTGGGGTGTTTGTCAGCCCGAATGGTAAAATAGTAAACTCGTAATGTCCAAACCTCATATTAAAGGTGGTCTTAGGGATGTCATCCTCCTTGATTCACAGCTGGTGATACCCTGATCACAAATTGACCTTGGAGAACATCGTTGCTCCCTTCATTTGATCGAACAGATCATGAATTCTTGGCAATGGGTACTGATTCTTGATCGTAGCCTTGTTCAGTTGATGGTAGTCAATCCAAAGCCTCCATGATCTATCCTTCTTTTGTATGAAAGTAATAGGTGCACCCCACGGTGACACACTAGGACATATCAGTCCCGGGTCCAACAACTCCTTCAGTTTCATTTTCAACTCTTGTAACTATGGGGTCGACATCCGATAAGGCATTCTTACTATCAGTTCAGCCCCCGGTTTCAGGTCTATGGTAAACTCTAACTCCCTCTCTGGAAGAATCCTAGGTAACTCCTCTGGAAATACGTTCGCAAACTCTTTCACCATGGAAAGGTGTTCTAGACGTTCTGCTACTCCCTTCTCGTTTAATGAAAGGATCACATAAATCTTGCACCCCTTGCACATCCTCTTTCGTAGTTGTAAGGAAGAGATGAACCTCAGGTAAATTCCATGGTTTCGTCCTACAATCACATGTCTTTATCCCTCATCATCGACCAAGCTTAACCATTTTTTCTTACAGTTGAGTATTGCCTCATGCGACTCCAACCAGTCCATACCAATCATGACATCATAAGATCCTAGGGTCGTGACGTACTGGTTGGCCTTTGTGACCAACTCTCCCATGTTAAGGACACAACCCGTAACCTTTTCTCCAACCTTTTGTTTGGCTCCAGAAGCCATCTCCAGGAAGCTAAACTCATCCTGTTTGACTTCCTTTACCTTAATCCTTTTTAGCGTTGCACCAGAAACGAAACTCTCAGTAGCACTAGAATCTATCAAAATACTAAGGAACTGGTTGGTGACGGTACCTATCATCTCGAGCATAGTCGAATGGTGCTCTTCCTGGTGGTTATTCACTGCTGCATGAATCCAATGGGTCTTTCCCATATCTCCCACGATAGTGGGTCCGGCTGATTTGGATGCTTTGGTCCTCTCCACAAGAAAGTCACATTGGTAGTATGGCTCCCCACACATCCAACATCCCTTCTTCAGCCCAATAGTCCTGGTACTCGACGTAGAAGATGAAAGCCCACCAGCCTAGAATCCTGGTTTGTTCTGCTGAACAGGCCTAAACTGTTGCTGGTGCGAGTGATGCTGCTACTGATGCTGTGGTCCTCGATAAGGTGTCCGCTGCTGAGGCATCGGTTGCCAGGGTGTAGTGAAAGAGGATCCCCTCTGGAAGCCATGATATCTCGATGTATATCTGGCTAGTGTCTGATGTTGCTATGCTCCAGATGAAACCTGCCCTACTGGTCTCGCTGGAGTCCTGGTCTGACCCCCACTGATAAGCTCCTCCTCTGCTATGAGGGACTTTTGGACGACATCATGCAAGGTTTGAGGCATCAAAATCCTAACCTTTGCATGCAGGATGTTGTTAAGGCTGAGCAAGAACCTGTTGACCTTAAGTTTCTCAGTGTTAAGGTGCGGAGCATACCAGAGCAGCTCCATAAAATGGGCCTTGTACTCAGGCACCGTACGACCTCCCTATTGTAAGGCGTTGAACTCATTGAGTTGATGCTCAATGAATTCCTCTGAAAGGTACCTCTCTCGAAACCATTCCACAAACAGTTCCCATGAAATGTCTTCGACGACCATGTTTAGTTGCGGTGGGAGCATCTTCCACCATAGAAGAACACTCCCTTTCAGTTGAAAGACTACCATGCGGACCTTCATGTTGGAGGTATAATCATGAAGTGCGAAGCACATCGCCATGTTCTCCAACCATGCCTCAGTGGATGCGCCATCTGGGGCACCAAAGTACTTGGGAAATTTGACCTTCTTGAGTTCACAGTGAATGCTACCAGTATCGAACGGAGCACGTGGTGGAACCTCAGTGGGTGCCGGTGCCCTGGCCTCATCTCTGTCCAAACCGCTGATCAGTGACTCGGACATTCGTTGAAAATATCTCATCATTCCGACTACATTGCCAACTACTATCTGCTCCTGTCCGAGAACCTGCTCGTCTCCCTAGGGGTTAGACCCCTTAGGTGTGGATTCTATTGGAGGTTTCGTGCCTCCTACCCTTGCACCCCATCGTCTGCCTCCATGACGTCCTCTAACCATGATTACCAACATGCACACAAGTCAACTCAATCAACAACAGTATAATCAATCATATAAAATAAATCCATAGCAATCCCAAGTCGCGGGTTGAACCCGCTCTGATACCATATGTGACAACCTCCCATTTCATCAAGACATCAAGCCTCACATAACTAGTGCGATTTTTTTATTTTTTTATTTTTGTGTGTGTGTAGGTAAACATGACATTATACTCAACAATGCAACACGACGACGAGCACCCGCAAGCAGCTCATGCAACAAAACATGATGACCTAACAAGAATAAGAATGATTATCCCACCTGTTAGTACCCTGCAATGGTTAGGACCTCCAGGACACATAAGCAATACTCAACCCCAGGTTCCCATCGATTTTGACCATTTAAGGTCTCAGGTCTGGCGACTGTTCTAAGGAACAAGGAGCTATCTACATCCCACCCCAACCAACAAGTCTAAGCCAACAAGCTAAAAGACAACATCAGGATCATCCATGACACTTCACTCTGTAATAATCAATATTTAAAGTCGGCCCCTTAAGGTATTTTGCATCAAGTAGACATTGAAACACTTTATTTATGACCATAAAGAAATCTATGTTGTTTATATAAGGTCGCACATTAAACACACTTGCACTCTGAATTGTTACAATAATTTTGATGACGCAAGAAGTGAATAACCGACTACCATACCTTACATTGACATTCCCTTGTGCGCAAGAAGTAAAATCTAAAACATTATGCAATACATCTTACAAAACCTTAGTTTTCATGTGTGCAAGAAATAAGTAAGTTTAATGCAATCTTTCAAGAATAACCAAATAAAAACATAAATATCTAAACCATCATTTACTACGTAAATACAAATGCGCAAGAACTCTAAAATCTATGACTATCATTCACGACATACAATCTGCTTGTGCAAGGAGCAAGAATTAAACCATCAACACTGCATCCACATTGTTATAAAGCGCAAGATATTCGAATGCCTTGCCTTATCTCTCCCTTATAAACCAAGCATACTAAGTGTACAATGAACATAAGGAATTTGTTTCCATAACCCTTTTACAAGGGAAAGCTTATAAGAATCAACATAAAAGAAAAAGGAGGGAAACTTAATAAAATTATCGTACACGCTAAACAACTATCAACAACATAATGTCATCCTTTTTCAACTAAACGTACTATTTCATAAACATTCCTTTTCATCTCTAAATAAAAAGCATTCATTTTTCACTACTTTTTATAATTAGCAACTCAAGACAGTAATCAGTAATTACCTTCCTTTCATATCTAAATTTAATATTAATAAAAAGGCATTCCTTTTTCAACTACCTTTCAAAATTAGCAACTAAAGACAGTAATCAGTAAATACTTCCCTTCATCTCTAAATTTAATATTAATAAAAAGGCATTCCTTTTTCAACTCCCTTTTAAAATTAGCAACTGAAGTCAGGAAATGGGTAATTGAAGTTTGTTGTCAAGGGAGAGTCGTTCAAGGTAGAAATGAATGTCGTTAAGGGGTTAAAGGAATTCACATTACTCTATTCAATGTACTTGAATGATATTAAACAATGCTATCAAGTCAATAAATATCATTTCCAGAATAATAGAAGTTGTCAAGATTAAGAATGTTCGCCACTTAATGCATTGGTCAATGTCATTCATAAAGTCATGAGGTGGTTGTCGCAGGGTAAGGAGTGGTTGCGCATAAGTAATTTTTAAAAATAAAAAGATGAAATCATGGAACAAATTCCATATAAAAATATAGTATTTTAATAGTGTAAGACTACAGAGTAAAATCACGAGGGTTGTCAACCAGATGTAAGGTGATCGGTTACAAGTTTCCTTGGCCTTTTAACCACAAGCATCAGAAGAGAGGGGTTTTATTAATCATTTGAACCGTTGGTTGGCAGTAAACAACTGCATGCGTGTCGAACATGGACAACGTCAGACACTTAGGCCACTTAAGATATTTTTAAGACAGTTATCTTCCAGCAGCAAATGTAACTACGGAGGTGCCTTAGTAACACCAGGCTAGACTTAGGCAAGGGAAAAAATGATGCCAGCGCATCCTTCAGGAACTTTCCACACCAGGTAAGAAGTATCTAGCTGTCAAAGAAAAGGGCCTGAACGTTGTACCAGACATGTCGGAACGTTACGCACTGGTTGTCAACTATGCAATAACAATTCACTGTACATGCATGCCAGAAAGGGAAATTTTTATTTTTAAATGCTATCCAAAAAAATAGCATTCGTTGTGTTGGTTCATCCGAAGGAAAATAGTTCGCTTCCGAATTTATTAGGCATGAGCACTGTGCACGTTTGACCAAGAAGAAATTGAAGATAATGACTCTAGGATGGAAAGAACACATAGTCCAACAGGGAATCGTATTAACAAGATTTTAAAAAATGTAGGAAAAGGTGGGCTCGGGCTCGTTTTGCCATAGGATGATGGAGGAAACCTCCAAAAATGAAAAACAACGTCGCCAGCATTAGATCGCAATAACCCATTTCAATTCATTCTGTTTACGGCTTTACAACATTCGCTATCTAACCTTGAATTCAGATGTGTAGGTGTACACCATACGCAAGCTTATAATTTAACAGGATTGCATCAACGCGACAGACTCAATCACTTCATTTATGTTCCAGGCTTTACAACAAGGGCAATCTATCAATGAATTTAGATACACATGGGTGCAAAAAATATGAAAACTCAGAAATTTAAGTGTTTCTCTGGCTTTAGGATGCAAACATGAAGATGCAGACAGGAATCCAATGGTTGCCCAATGCCAAAATACCAAATGTAAAAAGAAAAATACAGACATGAATTTATTTCTTTTTGCCAGAATACCCATGCCACACATCATTATATATAAATTCTCTGTCACTCAATTGCTGCCACTGGAATGGTAATAAACATAAGTCAAATAATCACTTTTAATAAATTTAAAATGGTCGGCTCAGGAACATCAAGCAATCAAATCCTTAATATCCCAAAGCAGAGCATAAATCGTTGTTCAAGTTAAAAAGCAGGTATGAGGTCAACTGCAGACAAGGTAGGGATGATCAATTAAGTGCATGTCTAGACTATAAAGGACGCAAGGAAATCCATATGCTAAGGCACCTGTCCTAGAAGGCACAAGTCAACAATCATCCCAAGACAATAATAGAGGTAGAAGAAAGAAGGGATCGTCCTTCGCTCATCATCCTCGAACAGAAAAGCAGGGCATTGAGATCCATAGGTATTTTAACTCTAAGGCGACAACAATAGATCAGGATCATGGCTGACTTCTCAAGAGAGGACTAGCGTGCTAGGGACGAAAAACAAACAACTGCATGGGTCACAGCCAAACCACAAGGGTGTCGAGTCAAGCGGGGATGAAGGCCATGGGAAATCGATCAACCAAACAATCAAATAGGCTAAGAAAAAGGGGTATGTTATCAATCTAAACATCCAATCCCTTTACATTCAATAAGCAGATCCAAGCATAAGTCCTAATGCATTATACTCTACAAAATAAAGGAGTGTACCATTGACTGATTGCCCGCTTCGAATGACGCCCGTGCTCCATGCAACTCCCACTCGTCGACTGTTGAGACCCCACCGGTACCTCCCAGCCAATGCTAGGGGTACTCTTCTTCCCCCTTATCCCCCCGAGCCGCAAAGGGACCACTCACACTATCCAGAGGTTTCGTCTAGCTCCTAGCTCACCTCGCAAGGCTGAGCTACCACTCCTCTCCGAGCTGGGTATCCCAACTCCCACAAGTAAATCAGTGAAGTCGATATTTCTGCAGCGTAACGTTACGCAAATAGAAGATGCCATTCATCCTTCTCCTTCCTTTATTTTATAGAGTTTCGAACTTCCTTTCTTTCCTAAAATCTCATTTAATTAAAGTTTTTTTTTAAATAAATTCCTAAAATTTCCTCTCTGTACAAGTGTCCCTCATCCCCTACATTCCTCCATTAATTAATTTATTTAATTAAGTAAATATATTTATTTCCCTCACCCACCTAGAGTTACTCCTAGCATCACTCCTAGGTGTCCCTAGATTCCCTTACAGGTTTTAAAGGATTTCCCTATTATGAAATTGCTAAATCAGATTAAAATTAGAAAGCTCTTAAATGTGGATTCCTTACTAAGTTGACTTCCTGCATTTCCCTTAAGTTCGCCTTTTTCCTTTTTATGCTACCTCCTTTCCCTAGTTTCCTATTTTTTTTTATTTTCCCTCTTTCCCCTTTTACTTAGAACTCAAAAAGGCAGGTGTGGAATATAACCCCTTTCCCTTTTATCATTAATTTAGTATCTTTTAAATTATCAAATAATTAATTCCTCTTTACTTTTTATATCCACAGATTTTATTTCATATTAATAATTTAATTTCTTACTCCCTTCATGTTACAAAATTTTATGAAGACCATAATTATTACTTAGTGGTTTTTATTTTAAATTTTATTGTTTTATTTCATTTTATCTATTTTTTTTTTATATATATTTTTATTTATTTTTTCTAGCAATTCAGTTCTCCCTTCAATCAGTTTTATAATTCGTAAGCATCCATGACAGTCAGAATTTAGACATTTAGTTCCTTATAGAACCACAATGGTTTGTAAAATAGTTGTGAATCTATTAAATCTAACAAATCTATCTTATAGTTTGGGTATTGTTTTCAGGTTGTTTTGTGGGTATTGTTATAACATAATTCGAATTTTGGTTTACTGAATTTTGGGTATTGTTGCAATATAACTTGGATATGGCTTATATACAATGAGTATTGTTTTTAATATAATTTGGATATCGTTTTAATATAAGTTGAAGAATGTTTTAATATAAATTGAGTATTGATTTAATACTATTTGAATATCGTTCTAATATCAATTGGATTTTGTTTAACATAATTTGGGTATTGTTTTAATATAATGGGGATATTATTTAAGTTAAATTCTAGTGGTGATTGTTTAGAATCTTAGGAGGTATTGTTTACTAGATTTGATTGAAAATAAATTGTTTAATATATAAATTAGTTCACTCCTTCGCCTTTCGACTTCTCGCATAAGCGATGTGGTTTTGGGATGTTGATGAAGTCATCCCAGCTTGCGCTACCCATTGAGGGTGTCAATGTTTATTATAAGTAAAGGGTTACACTTGGTTATGTAAACTTGATGTGCTTGGTGGCTTGCGGTAAGGGTTCTAGCTACCTATGTTTTTATTGTGGAGTTTCTGGGATGATTGTCCTTAGCTTAGTAGGCTTGGTCTGTTGAGTTGGGCGAGATGTAGACACCTCCATGTTCCTTAGAACAGTCGCCAGCCCTGAGACCTTAAATGGTTAAAATTCATGGGAACCTGGGCTTGAGCGTTGCTTATGTGTCTTGAAGGTCCTAACCATTGCAGGGTAGGACGGGAGGGTAGTCAGTTTTATTTATTTGTCAATTGATTGTCGTTCCTTGCATGTAGATACTTGATGTGCATCTTAGGTCATCATGTTGTATTCGCCTTTGTATGTGTCTTGTTCATCGTCAGGTGGCGACGTAGAGTCGAATGTGTTTATTACCCTTGTACACAGGCACACACAAAAAAAAAGAAGAAAATTGTACTTGTTATAAGAGGTTAGTCGTCGTAACGAGGAGGATGTTACATATGATATTAGAGCGTGTTCAACCTGCAACTTGGGATCACTACGGATTTCGTTGACATGATTTGATTTTAATGTTGCTAATCGAGTTGATTGTGTGCATGCAGGTAATCATGGTTAGAGGACACCATGGAGGCAGATGACAGGGTGCGAGGGGAGGAGGCCCGATGCCTCTATTAGCATCCACACCTGAGGGGTCTAACCCCCAGGGAGACGAGCAGGTTCTCGGACAGGAGAAGATAGTAGTTGGTGATGTTGTCGGGATGATGAGATCCTTTCAGTGCATGTATGAAGCGCTGATCAACCATTTGGACAGAGATGATTCTAGAGCGCCGGCACCCGCTAAGGTTCCACCGCACGCTCCAGTCAGTACTGGTAGCATTCACCGTGAACTCGAGAAGGTTAAATTTCTCGACCTCTTTCGTGCCCCGAATGGTGCATCCACTGAGGCAAGGTTGGAGAACATGGAGATGTGCTTCACACTTCATGATGATACCTCCAACATGAAGGTCCGCATGGAAGTATTTCAACTGAAGGGGAGCACTCTTCTATGGTGGAAGACGCTCCTACCACAACTGAACATGGTCATCGAAGATGTGTCATGGGAGCCGTTTGATGAACGGTTTCGAGAGAGGTACCTTTCAAAGGAATTCAATGAGTGTCATCTCAATGAGTTCAACACCCTACGACAGGGAGGTCGTATGGTGCCCGAGTACGAGGCTCTTTTTATGGAGCTACTCTAGTATGCTCTGCACCTTAACACAGAGAAACTTAAGGTCAACAGGTTTGTGTTCAACCTTAATGGCAGACTATGTGCAAAGGTTAGGATTTTGATGCCCCAAACCTTGCACAATGTCGTCCAGAAGGACCTCATAGCAGAGGAGGATCTTATCAGTGGGGGTCAGACCAGAACTCCAGTGAGACCAGCAGGGCAAGTTTCATCTGGAACATAGCAGAACCAGACACTAGCGAGACATATGCCATGATATCATTGTTTCCATAGGGGATCCACTTTCACTACACCCTGGCGACCGACGCCTTAGCAGCGAACACCTTACCAGGGACCACAACATCAGCAACAACGTCACCCGCAGCAACAATAGTTTAGGCCTATTCAGCAGAACAAACCAGGGTTCCAAACCGTTGGGCCGTCATCTTCTACTTTGGGTACCAGGACTACTGGGCCAAATAAGGGGTGTTGGATGTGTGGGGAGCCACACTACCAGCACGACTATCCTGTGGAGAGGACCAGAGCATCCAGATCAGCAGGACCCACTGCCATGGGAGATATGGGAAAGGCCCGTCAGATTCATGCAACGATGAATAACTGCTAGGTAGAGCACCTGTCGACTGTGCTCGAGATGACAGGTACCTTCGCTGACCAGACCCTTAGTATTTTGATAGATCCCAATGCTACCGAGAGTTTCATTTATGGTGCAACGCTAAAAAGGATTAAGGTAAAGGCAGTCGAATAGGATGATTTTAGCTTCGTAGAGATGGCTTCAAGGGCCAAATAGAAGGTTGGAGGAAAGGTTACAAGGTGTATCCTTAATGTGGGAGAGTTTTCCACGAGGGCCAACCTATACGTCAGGATCCTATGATCTTACGATGTCGTGATGGGTATGGATAGGCTAGAATCGCATGAGGCGATACTCAACTGTAAGACAAAATAGTTGATCTTAGTCAATGACAAGGGACAGAGACATGTGATTGTAGGATGGAACCAGGGAGTTTCCCTGAGGTTCATCTCTTCCTTGCAACTTCGGAAGAGCATGCGTAAGGGGTGCAAGCTTTATGCGATCCTTGCACTAAACGAGAAGGGAGTAGCGAAAGGTCTAGAACACCTTCCATTGGTGAGAGAGTTTGTGGACGTGTTTCCGGAGGAGTTACAGGGGTAATGTTGTAGTTATTAAAAAAATGCATTTATATAGAATTTCTAAATTGAATATTCACCCATGCTTCCACAGCTCCTTGAAATTTGTTTTCTAGCAATTCAGTTCTCCCTTCAATCAGTTTTATAATTCGTAAGCATCCATGACAGACATAATTTATACATTTATTTCCTTATAGAACCAAAATGGTTTGTAAATTAGTTGTGAATCTATTAAATCTAACAAATCTATCTTATAGTTTGGGTATTGTTTTCAGGTTGTTTTGTGGGTATTGTTATAACATAATTCGAATTTTGTTTTACTAAATTTTGGGTATTGTTGCAATATAACTTGGATATGGATTATATACATTGAGTATTGTTTTTAATATAATTTGGATATCGTTCTAATATAATTTGAAGAATGTTTTAATATAAATTGAGTATTGATTTAATACTATTTGAATGTCGTTCTAATATCAATTGGATTTTTTTTAACAAAAATTGGGTATTGTTTTAATATAATGGGGATATTGCTTAAGTTAAATTCTAGTGGTGATTGTTCAGAATCTTAGGAGGTATTGTTTACTACATTTGATTGAAAATAAATTGTTTAATATATAAATTAGTTCACTCCTTTGCCTTTTGACTTCTCGCATAAATGATATGGTTCTAGGATGTTGACGAAGTCATCCCAGCTTGCACTACCCATTGAGGGTGTCAATGTTTATTATAAGTAAAGGGCTACAATTGGTTATGTAAACTTGATGTGCTTGGTGGCTTACGGTAAGGGTTCTAGCTACCTATGTTTTTATTCTGGATTTTATGGGATGATTGTCCTTAGCTTAGTAGGCTTGGTCTGTTGAGTTGGGCGGGATGTAGACACCTCTATGTTCCTCAGAACAGCCACCAACCCTGAGACCTTAAATGGTTAAAATCGATGGGAACCTAGGCTTGAGCGTTGCTTATGTGTCTTGGAGGTCCTAACCATTGCAGGGTAGGATGGGAGGGTATTCAGTTTTATTTATTTGTCGATTGATTGTCGTTCCTTACATGCAGATACTTGATGTGTGTCTTAGCTCATCATGTTGTATTCATCGTTGTATGTGTCTTGTTCATCGTCGAGTGGCGACGCAGTGTCGAATGCGTTTATTACCCTTGTACACATGCGCACACACACAAAAAATAAAATTGCACCTGTTATAAGAGGTTTGTCGTCGTAACGAGGAGGATGTTACAGTCATATCCATGATCTCAATGGAGGAGAGGCTTGTTTCTAAGACGAGGATGGGACAGGGCGTATTTACTTTAATTTTGAGATTATAGATTATAAAATTCTTTTGTATTTTTTCTTTCTCCAGGATTCACGAGAGATATTACAACCTCAGACTTCACATCCATAAAGAATAACAAGCGCAACAAGACTCTCAAAGAGGAGTTTCCTCTTATCCCAATAATGCTTTTCTTAAACCTATATTTTCAATTGAGCTTGTGGTGAATATTAATTCCAAGGTATTTGTATGAAGTCACTTCCTCTAAGTTGTTGTTTTCATATACGAAGGTATCATAAGTAATCTTATTGGATTTAATAATCATGACCTTAGTCTTCTCAGTATTAACACTCATACCCATATTGGAGAAAAAATCCTTGAGGATTCTTAGTAGGTTTTCAAGATCACGGGGACTCCTTACCATAAGAACGATATCATTGGCATAAATAATAAGATTTATGACTATACCAGTAAGATTAGGGATGACACATCCTGCTTTTTCCAAGCAATTTTCTAACATGTCAATGTATATGACAAAAAAGTGTAGGGGACAAGGGACAACCTTGTTTGACTCCAATATTGTATTTAATCTATTTTGACCAGCCCTTAGTGTTTTTAAACTTATAAATAATGCTATCATACATCCTTATTTTAAAATTCCTCAATTCGAGAGACAGTTTTATCTCTTCCAACCTATTCCAAAGGTTTTTCCTAGGAACCATGTCAAAAGATTTTCTAAAGTCAACAAAAAAACAAAAAATATTGGTTTTAGTATTGTGGAACTCCTTTGCAATGATACTAAAGGTAACAATATTGTTGACGGTTGAATGATATCTCCTGAACCCTGCCTGGCCTTTATCTCTTTTACCATGACTTTTAGCCAAAGGATAATATTCTTTTCCAAATAATTCCATAAATCTTGGCTAAAATCGGGCTCATCATAATGGTCCTATAATTAGAGGGAATTTTTCAATCTCCATTTTTAAAAATAGGAACAATGAGGCTTTGCATCCAGGGTTTAGAGAATCCATGCTTGACTTCTAAATTGAAGAGCGTGTGTATGTGAGGGATAAGTATAGGCCCTCCGATTTTAAAATTTTCATCTCGGTAGCCTTCAATGTCCTTAGCTTTCCAATTTGTGAGCTGCCTAACCCCAAACTCTATGTCATCATCTAAAGAAAAATATTATTACTTTGTAGGGAAAATAGGAATGGTGTCCATGGCATTAGGGAACTTGTAAATAATTCTAAGGTAGTAATTCCAATCCCTTAAGGGAATCCTATTATTTTATTTAGTCTTGCAGTTTAGATTTTGGCTCTAGAACTTCTTAGGATCAAATTTATATAGTTGTGAAAGTTTTTGTTTCCTTTTATTGATATGATATCTTTTTTTCCTTTTAATTAGGGCTTTGTACGTATTTATGTTATTGATTTATAAGGAATAATTATAAGCATCCCTAATGGATTTCCTAGAAATTTTACATTCTTTATCATACCAAGGGTTGGTCGTTCTATTATTCATTTTATAGGACACCTAGTAAGAGAAATTGTTAATAGAAATGGAAAGGTTAGTTGTAAAATTAAGATAGAGTTCTTCAATGTTTTCCTTATAAGTTAGGATATTTAATTTACTATTGAAATCCTTTAGTAAAATGTCAACTTTACTTTTTTCAAAGCACAAATTCCTTTGGTTATCAGAATTATCTTCAATGGTGCTCCTGTGCATGGAAACGCTTAGAGATAGGGTTAAAGGTTTATGATCAAAGTCAGGGTCATGGTCATTTAAAAGGTCAAAAGTTATTATTTGGTTGGAAACGAGTATATCATATATCACATAATATACAACACTACTACCTATCCCATCAATACAAGCCATTTGGTTGGAGTTTGGCCACTTCATTACTCCATTGCAAATTATTAGGTCTTGAGAGTTGCAGAGCTTGATCAACTCAATACCAATCAAATTCTCAATTAGGTCTTTAGAGATTCTTTTATAGCTATTAGATAAAACAAGGTCACCATCTAGCCATAAATGATTATAGTTTGAATCAATACTTAAAAGGGTATCTTGTGTAGTTGCAGTACTAGCATTAAAGTATCCTAGGAAGAGGACATTACCTTCATTTTTCAATCTATAAATATCTTGTTCTAAATTATTATAGGAAAAATTGTTATCTAGATTGTTTTTCTTATAAAAAGTAGAATTAATAGGTGCAAAATAGCAAATTTCTATATACATATTCTTAGCACTGGTGTTTGAAATTTCTATCCAAATGTAATGATTGAGAGGGTCAATATTATGAATTTGAATGTGAGGATAAATACTCTTTCTAATATAACAAGATATGCCTCATGTCCCTCTACGGTGGGATATTTTGATTATTGCCGACCACAAGAAAAATCCTTCTATGTTAGAGAACCTTAGACTCCTCATGCTCTCAAGTGTCAACTAGACAAATAATATCAATATCACTCGGGATCCAACTTATCATAGGACCTTTGCACCATGGAAAGCTACGATAGTTCGAAAAAAGGATCCCGAGTGTCCCAAATTCCTATTTATTATTATCATTCTGGTCTCTATCCCTAACAATACCTTTTTGAATTCTAATTATTTCCCAGTTTCCTTATTTCCTGGATTTTTTGTACCTTTTGAACTTCCTTCCTTAATTTTGCTTGGTCTTCCAAAATGAGGTCTTCATTTATAAATATTCCTCACCCTTGTAAGCTCAAAGATTTACTGAGTATGCTATATTTATGGTCATTACAACTTACTTGAAACAAATCAACCCATGTTTGTGATCAATTATTTTTCCTAACCTCTTTGCTTCTATGAGGTAAGTTCTATCAATTTGTGATTTGTTATTTAATTATTTTTTTAATATTTCGAGTGTGTCCTTCTCTTCTTGTTCTTTTATAAAAAAAATTATGAGGTTCAAGGATCTTTTGTTATGCTCATGGTCCAGTTCGATTATCTTATTCATTTCCTCTTTGATGGGTTTCATATCCAATTTGTTTTCCATATTACCGAGGGTCAAATTGTTGGTTAGTTTTTCTTCTAGCTCTTTAATACTATCTCTCAAGTTGTGATTTTCTTCAACCTCTCCTTCTTGGTTTAATTGTTTATGTTTTTCGATTTCTTGAATCGTATCCTTCATCGTCTTCAATTCACTCTTGAACCCTAAGAATCTATCCTCTATTTGAGTTGGAATGGTATCTTTGAAGAGTCTAATTTTTTAATCAATCATTGCCTCTAGCTCTA
>JASDQU010307915.1:57288-76669 GCA_032191745.1 Picea mariana
ATATCCACCTGGATCAATCCTCCCTCCTTAGGAAGAAATGGTATCCATTGCATTGAGTTCCCCCATCAGTTGAGGAAATTTCTGCTGAATTTGGCCATGGGTGAGCCACTTATCTTGGTGCAGGAGCTGCCCTACTTTGACGACTTGATAAAGTTGGATAATTTTTTGTCGAGTGCCATTAATCTATGTGTCCACAATATAATCACTCAATGCATGTTTTATGCAGCCAGGGTTGATCCATGTTGATGTTAGTTGTTCTACTACTTCTGAGGTTCCCAATAATGGTGGGAAATAAGGGCGAAGGAGATCCACCTTGAACAGTAGGTGAAGGCCAAGGAAAGGAGGAACATTGAGCTCAAAAGAATTATCCCCCATGGCCTGGGTGATGGTGTACAATACATAAAGGAGTGGGTGAAGATACTGATGGGGTCTTGTAAGTCGTTCTTTCTGCAAGTGAACTTTCTCTCCCAATTGAAACTTATGTGGCACCCGATGTTCATCATGGCAACGCTTCTACTTTTCATTGGACTTCTGTAGGATATCCTGAACCTGTTGGTGGATGTGATGGATATGGTTACTGAACCGAGTGGCTTTGTCAGCTTTAGTTGGAGCAGGATATGAGTTGGTCGAGGTGACCGCAAGGGGAAGTGAAATATCTATGGGACCCAATGGTTCGAATCCCAACCCCACCTAAAAGGGGCTATGGCCAGTTGAGCTATGCAGGGCTCAGTTGTAGCTATGATGGAAATAGGGAATTCTCTCATCCCGTGTGCGAGGGTTCTTGGAATTATACATGCGAAGGATATGCACAATCATTCGATTTGCGACCTCAGTTTGGCCATTTGTCTGGGAGTGGAAGGTCATTGATTTGGTGAGCTTGGTGTCCATCAATTACCAGAGGCTCGATCAAAATGTGATAAGAAATCAAATGTCCCGATCTGAGACAATGGTTTGTGGGATTCCAAAATGTACCCAGACTCGTTCAAACAAGAGCTTGGCAATGGCCTCTGTTGTGATGCTCTTCTTGCAGGCAACCATAATCGCCATCTTAGAAAAGAGATCAACAAACAATAAAAACATAATCATTTCCCCACTTGGTGGATGGGAGGCCTGACATGTAGCCCATTGAGATGGATTCCCATGGTCTGTCAGGAATAGGAAGATGGGTGTACAGGCCCTGTTTATTAGTGGTTGGTTTGGAAATAATGCAGGACATGATATACTTGTTGACCTCCTATCGAATTTTTGGCCAGTAGAAATGTTTTTGTAGCATCGCCACTATATTTTCAATGTCGAAGTGTCTTTCCACTTGACTGTAGTGGGCTTCCCATATCAGGTTCACTCCCTCACTTGATGGAACAAATATATGGTCTAGACGACACAAAAACCCATCCTGAAGATGGAAATGATTGACAACTGTGTTTGCACCCAACATTTGGTAGGTGGTGAAGAAGTCTGGGTTTGTCTTATAGAGTTGGGGCCATCCAGAGGTCTCATGGCCGCAAGAGTCTAGCACCATGGTGAGTGTTGTGACTAGAGGTTTGTTGAGGCAATCAATGACACGATTGGTGCTTCCTGTTTTATACTTGATGTTTAGGTGGAATTTCTGCAAGTACGTGGACCATTTTTTATGGTGGTCATTTTGCAATTTTCCTTTTGTCTGCATAAACTGCAGTTGCTTATGATCAATGTAGATGACTGTCCCCTTCCCAAGAATGTAATGTATCCATTGGTGACAAGATTGCACAATGGAGTACATTTCTTTGTCATAAGTAGGGTACTTATGAACAACATATGATAATGTCTCACTGTGATAGGCCACGGGGTGGTCATGTTGAGTGAGAACAGCACCCACAACATTGTCTGAAGCATCTGTCTCAATCTCAAAGGTATGTTGTAGGTTTGGTAGTGAAATTATTGGGGATGAGCACAAACGTTGTTTCAAATCATTGAAATCTTGTTGTTGGGATCAACCCCAAGCAAAATTTTCCTTACCACCACCCATGGTTATTTGGCTTAGGGCCCATGCAATATGGGATAATCCCAACATGAACCTATGGTAGAAATTGGCAAGGCCCAAGAAGCTCCAAAGTTCAGTGAGTGTGGTTGGGGCTGGCCAGTCACAGATGACTTGAATCTTGGTTGGATCCACATGTACGCCATGCTAATTAACGATGTATCCTAGATAATGGACCCTATCCATGCCGAAGGAACATTTTTCCAAGTTGGCATATATCTTGTGTTGTCGCAGGGTGTGGAGAACCTGTTGAATATGCTGCAAGTGATTGGCCCAAGTCTTTTTGTAAATGAGAATAGCATCCAGATACACCACTACAAAATCATTGGTGAATGGTTGCAGGATATTGTCCATCATCCTCATGAAAGTGTATGGAGAATTTTTCAAACCAAAGGGCATGACCAACCATTCAAAAATGCCTTCCTTTGACTTGAAGGGACTCTTCCATACATATGTTTGTTCTATCGAGACTTGGTGGTAGCCAGACTTCAGATCAATCTTACTAAAGTATTTGTCCTTTATGAGGTGATCAAGGAGGTCATTGATTTAGGGAATCAGGTATCTATTTCTGATTGTGATTTTATTCAGAGCCCGGTAATCAATGTAGAGTCGCCAAGTTCCATAATTCTTTTGTACCAACATGATTGGGCTCCCACAAGGTGATGAAATGGGAGGGATGTGCCCCTTGTGGAGTAGTTCTTGGATTCGTCACTTGATCTCCTTATTCTCTAACAGAGACTGGTGATATACTGGCCCATTGGGAAGCAGTGCGTCGAGGGTCAGATCGATGGGGTGTTTGACCTGGAAGTGCAAAGGTACCCCAATAGGTGAGGAGAATATATACGAGTATTCTTCCACGACCTTATCTACTTGCTTCTGCTCTATGGAGAGGTCAGTCGTAGAGACCTTGGATGTGGTTTTGATGTTTCTCTTATTCTGAGAGTGAATCATGAAGAAGACAAACTTCCCCTTCTGAGAGATGACCTTCCTTCATTTCTTAACAGAGATCAAGGAAATAACACTAAGTGGGATTGCCTTAGGTATCCTATACAATTTCCTGTTCAAATTAATAATAACACTACAATGCCTAGAATCATATACATCATGGACTTTCCATAAATAAGTTTTTCCCAAAATAGCATCACAAACTTTGAGAGGAGAAACATCACACAATACCTTGTCTTTGAAGGGCTTGACGTCGTACGACAATAAACACTGTTGGCTGACACGGAGATCACTTCCTTGGTGGAGCCATCCAATGGTCTAGGGTTGTGGGTGTGGAGTTGTCGACAGGTCCAGCTGCTTGATGACCTTTTCTGAGATGAGGTTCTTCTAGCTACCGCTATCAACAATTAAGTGCAGCGGGGTGCCTTTTACCCACACCTATGAATGGAAGAGGCACTCTCCTTCTTTTGGTTCATCTAGTTTACCAGGCTAAAGATTTGTGGTAGCAACGATGGCACTCGGTTTCATGTCAATAATTTGTCTTCCTCTTTGTGGTTCTGGCTCAGAGTCAGAACCCACATATTATTCGGAGGCTTTCACTTCAACTACGAGCGAATTCTTTGAGAAGCAGTCAGGAGTGTTATGCCAAGGGATCTTATGGAAGTCGCACCACTTCTGAGTATCTTTATTTTTCTTTCCATTTTCCTTCTTTGCTTGCACCTTGAAATAGTTGTCCTGATGCTTTCCATATTTTATTTATCCTTTGTTTTGTGGGTTGGGGTCACCCTTTACTGGATTTTGTTTTGAGGGGTTCCCAGGTCCAAATTGCGGCATCTTTTGTTTGAGCTCATGCTCGATTTTGATGACATATCAGTAGGCCGCCCCCAAGGACGAGATGTCCAGAATTTCCATTTTGGTATGGATGTATCTATGAATGTCACCATGATACTTGAGCACTAGATGTCGCTCCTAATCTTTTATGCCCAGCTTGGTGTGCAAGGTATGGAAGATATTTTTGAAATCTGGCACTGCTTGGTCTCTTTCTTGTCGTAGTGTGTTCCATTTGGTATACAAGTCGTCATAAATTTCGATAGGGTAGTATTGTTCCTTAATAGCATCCCTAAAGGATTCCCAGATGGCCATGACTATAAATAATGAGGGCTCCTCTATTTCTTTTTTCTCAGAGAAATTTTCCCACCAATCTTTGACATGGGTAATGACTTTGAGGAGCGCAAAAGTAATATTTTCTCTATTCGAAAAGTTATGGACAGAAAAATACCCTTCTAGTAGATTCAACCACTTGTCTACAACATCTGCATCTATATGACCTTAAAATATAGGAATATCGAAGTTTATTTGAACCTTGAAGGGGGAAATGCCTCCACTCGAAGAATATGCATCACTTGTTGGTAGCCGCTGAAGGATTTGCGCGAAACTATTCATCATCTCGTTCCTCTGTTGCGTGAGGGTTTCCCCAATCAACAGTTTGAAAGAATATCATGTCCCATAATCTTTATTTTATCCTACCATGAGAGGTCGCTTGGGAATGAAAGAGAGTTTATCCTCAAGAGAAACGTGATCGAGACCCAACTCTTTGTACTCCGACCTCATTGGGGACATGCATTAAGATGACAAGGAGAAAATCGCTCTGATACCACTAATCCGGATTTTATGAGAAGAAAAAAATGAATACATATTATTAACAGGTGCTTAATACAAAATGACAGAGCTACAGTAACATTGGTTTTCTATTCAATAAGGAAATAAGTTGAAACTGTAAAATGCAATGGAAACAAGCTCGCTAGAATGGTGGCGACTTATCTCTGAGAAGAGATGTGACGAATTCGCTCATTTGAAAGAAGATGATTACAAAGAGGATTTGAAATCATTTTTAAAATAAACAAGAATGCCAAAAAACCTAGACATCCAAAAACCTAACCCTAGGAGATGAAGCGCCAAAAGTCATGTGGGCCCCGTTTGGGTAAGTTAGTACATCAACTTCTGTGGGTCGTAACTTTTGCATACGATCTCTATTTTAGGCGTATGATAGCCCATTGGAAAGGTATCTTCGAGGAGATTCATTTTGGGGGAAATTTCGAAGTAAATTCCATATTTCTCCCTATTTTCCCAAAAAACATCGTTTAGGGCCTCAAAACAGCTCCGGAAGTGAAAAACTACTAAAATTAGTAGATTACCAAAATTGCCAGAAAATTGTTTTGAGCTAGTTGGAAAAGGTGGGTGGCCACCGATATCCACCTATATCAGTGAACATGAAGTTGAAGAAAGAAGGTTCTTATATATGGCAGCATAAGTAAGCCCATAAGGAAGACCAGTGCATGTTAAGCCAAACTGTTATGAGAAAAATCATTCTCATACTTGTGAATCTATTTCGTGTGTGGAACATATTTGAAAAACAAAATGTGGAATTTCGAAATCTCTGGGTGACATATTTTAAAGAAATTAAAAATTGGAATTGATGATAACATATCATGGTTACTGTATATATGTGATGCAAGTGAGATGAAAGATACGCCCAGGCAAAACAAATGATGGTTGTCAAGTTGGAAAAGCATAGAGAAAGGCCATTGTTGTGACATGAGAACCCAGTGATAAGTCATTATATCCATAGAATATGTTGTGTTTTGGTAACATAGGTCTGAGGGATGCCTCAAAAAATCAAATCAGAGGGACGCCTCGACTGTAAGAATCAGTAAAGTCTCAGAATCTATTCTTGTGCAAGAAAGCCTTGGCAAGGCAATATGGATCACCCAAGGGACTATATAGTAGAGAAGGGGATACCTGAGCCTGGGCCCGGAGGGTGAGTGATCGGAATGAAGAGGAGACTTCGATAAATATTGTAAATTATTGGTTGGGATCATTCACATAATGTGTATGTCAAAGAAAAAATGAGCCAAGCTAGTAAGACAGTTGACTGGATACAGATCCATGAAATTGCACAGATAAGTATTATGTTGATATAGATATTCCCTCTTGAGTTTTGAACAATGTAAAAAAAAAATGTGTTTGCATGAAATTGTGAATTATATGCTTGTTGTTTGAAATCATTGTAGGCATATGACAAAGCCTAAGAGTCTGGGAATGGACCATGTGGATAAAAGGAAAATGTCCCTAAATAATTTGAAGCATGAGGCATGATTGGTGTTGTTGAGATGTAAAGATCATTGAGGATGGTGTTGATTTAAGGGGGGAGGGATCGCGATACCCCTGTTTCCCCCAGTGTGTAAATATAACTATATTTTTCTAAAAGGGTAGTGTAAATATTTATGCTACTAATGTAAAAAGGAAAATGTTAGACAACTGTTGAGGGGGATTTCCTATGCAGGTCATGATGTCATGAGAGAGATGGTGAGGGGAACTAGTAAAGGTTGAGATGACCCATAACAGATGAGTACTCTACTAGAATTAAATTGTCCAGACCTAGAACAATCCTCTGACCCAAATAATTTAATTACCAATCAAGATGGTAGATGGGAAGTTTTCCTCAAGAGTTAATGAGGAAATGGGTAGATTACCCATCTGGAAACTTCTTGACCTAACCCAAGAAATTGGGAAATGGACCCACAAAATATTGTTGAGGAAGGAAAGAAAATGTAGGAAAATCATGGGCAGAAGAGAGTTTTTTAGCTCAATGTTGTTTAATTACATTCAATTTATTTACAAATTTGCATGAACTGAACCATAAACCATGAGAACTAGAAACAATAATAACCAAGATCATAAGAAGAATAACAATGCACAGAGACACAATTATAGTAGAAAATGCTAAAACAAAATGATTATAATAGATTGATATATTATTACAATGATGAGTGTTCCATATATAGAGAACATATGGTGACCATCCATGAAAGGATGTGTCCCTTGGATAATAAGTAACTACTTATTTACTATATATATGTATATGTTGTATTATAAGTATCATGTCATATATTATATGATATATATATATATATATATATATATGAAACAATGTTTTCCCGATGTTTTCCAAACATCAACACTCCCTATCAAAGAAGGAGACATTCTCAACCAAGGTCATTCATCATAGGTACACCCGTGTGAGTGAATGTTAGCTTGATGTTGACTGACACATGGAAAACACCTCAAGCACCTTGAGTCCATATTATTCCTTGTCATGATCAAGGAAGGACTATGCCTAGGCCCATTTACCACAAGTACGCCTTCATGATAAATGAATCCTATATCCCTTGGTCTGCAGCCCAATCTAGGAGAATTTCTTCCCGATGCTTACTTGGGAAATTGTAGAAAAACAATATGTCACACATGGCACTCCCATGTGGACCTCCAAAGGATACTACCTCTAGAAATACTAGGGTCAACTCCCCATAGTGTGTGACGTCAAGGTCAACTGCTTGACATGTCCTCATGTGCTCTCCACAAGGGATGTTGGGATATAATCCCAGCCCATGTATCCCTTCTCGGATAAGTTTCATCACATATCAATTCAACTCAGTCACAGAGGAGTACAATCTAGAGAATATCTATTACACATGGCACTCTCATGTGGACTTCTAGAGGCTACTACCTCTAGAAATACTAGGGTCAACTCTCCATAGTGTGTGATTTCAAGGTCAATTCCTTGACATGTCCTCATGTGCTCTCCACAAGGGAAGTTGGGCTATAATCCCAAACCCACTTATCCCTACTCAGATAATTTTCCTCACATATCAACTCATCTAAGTCACAGAGGAGTATGATCTAGATAATGTTTTAGAAATATGAAAACATCAACACTCCCTTTCAGTGAGGGAGGCATTCTCTGCCACACCAAGTCTATCACAAAATACTTGAACTTCATCCTGGTAAGGGGTTTGGTAAGAACATCATCAACCTGCTCATCTGTAGGAAGGTACTGCACCAATACTTACTTCATATGCACCCTGTCTCATATTTAATGGTACTTGATCTCAATGTGTTTCAATTTGTCATGAAACATTGGATTCTCTGAGAGATTCACAAAGATCTAGTTATCATAATGAATAACAGTGGAATATAGAACATGTCCAAATAAATATGCAAGGATTTTGTGAAGCCACACTTCTTCGCAGACTACCACACTCAATGAAATGTACTCTACTTCTACGGTAGTCAAGGCCACATAAGTCTACTTCCTGCTACACAAGAAAACCATGGAAGATCCTAAATTAAAGAAACACCTGGAGGTGCTCTTCCTGTCCATTGTGCTCCCTTCCCAATCAAAGTCAATATATCCCTACGATCTCATGTCAATAATGGAAGTATATCTCATACCATCTCCAACTTTTCCTCGCAGGTATCTCAACACATGCTTCGCAACAATCCAGTGTGTCTGTCTCGGTTGACTCATAAACTCGCTAAGTCCACTCACTGCATAGAAAATATCTAGTATGGTGTTAACCACATACATCAATGACCAAATCAACTTTTTGTATAGGGTTGAATCAATCTCATCATAATAAAAATAAGACACTTAATTTCTTCAAATTCGTCACCATTGGTGTATCCATGGGCTTACAGTTCAACATCCCAAACTTTTTCAATATCTCAATTATGTACTTCTGCTGACTTAGGAGTATCTCATCAGTTTTATGCCACACCTCTAGTCCCAACAAGTAGTGCATCATACCAAGGTCCTTCATCTCAAAATCAGAGGCCGATGTATACTTGCATTCAACAATAAGGCTCTCTTTACCGATAAGGAATAAATCATCAATGTAGAGGACCATAATCAGGGACTTGCCATAAACAACCTTGTAGTACAGGTTTGGATCAAAAAAACTTTTTTTGAAGCCAAAAAACATCAGGTGTACATCAATCCTCGCATACCAAGCTCGAGTTTCCTTCTTGAGTCCATACATGGCCTTCTTCAAACTGCACACATGAGACTCCTTCTCATATATGAAGAAACCATCTTGTTTCTCGATGTATACTTCTTCCTCAATCTCTCCATTAAGAAATGTTGTCTTCACATTCATTTGATGTAGTCTCCAACCCATGGATGTTGCAAGGGAAATAATCGTTCGGATAGAAGTGTATTGAGAAAGAAGATAAAATGTATCCTCATAGTCTATTCCCTCCACCTGAGAGAATCCCCTAGCAACAAATCTTGTTTTTTGCTTCTCGATGCTCCCTTCAACTATATGTTTTATCTTATAGATCCACTTGGAATTCACTACAGACTTCCCCTCAGGTTTGAGAACAATATCCCACACATCATTCTTCATGATTGACTAATACTCCTCCATTATGACATCTCTCCATACTAGTTCACTAGATGCGTCCTCATAACATGAAGACTCAGAATCAATGATGTGGCTCATAGAAGCGGAATAGTATGAATATATATGATCTCTCTTTCTCTCTTAGAAGGTACCATGTGGAGTTACATGTCCTTTTGCCTCCTCCGGATTCTGAAAATCCCATGTGGGTGTCTTCCTACCTACTACAATATCTATGGGAACATCAACTGGAGCTACAATATCAATGTGATCAATAGGCTCAATTACCTCTCTGAATTGCTCGAGGGAGATGGGAAGAAATAATTATCTCTTCCTATCTCTCACTATCAATTTCCATGTGAGATCCTCTAGATCTCTTGAAGGCTACCTCCTCCTCAAAGGTAACAACTCTTCTCACCTCGATCTATCTATAACCAAGGATGTAGATCCATTATTCCTTTGAAGACTCATTGTGCCCCACAAATGTACCCTTTCTACTTGAAGGGTCTAGCTTGGTCTTTTCACTCCACAATTGGATTCTATCACCCCACTCCAATTTTACAATTGGATCCTGGCACCCCAATCCAATTGTACAAGGTCTAGTTGGGTTCCAGAATCCAATTGTAAGGAAGTGGATCCAACTACCTTCACAATATATTTTGCACCATCACCAAGTAGAACATGGAAACGAGATTCTTTCTCTACTAGAACTGTAAGGTGTTCTCTATATCCAATCATATGTCTAGAAGCACCATTGTCAATCAACCAAATATAATTATTAGTAGGAACCATAACTGAGAGGGATTAAATGAAGAAGAACTCTTGAGAGTTCATGCTTTCAATATTTGACTTCCTCTAAGGTGGTTCTAAATCAACATTAGCAGTGGAAGCATGTTTCTTTATTTTCTTCAATGTAGGACAATTTTTGACATAGTTTTTGTACATGCCACATATGAATCATTGAATCTTTGACATGTCCTTCTTTTTGTGTTCTAAAGTTGGTGTTGACTTCCTTCCTTTAAATTTTTTTCTGAAACTTCTTCTTTTTCTTTTGTTTTTCCTTACATGAGTAGAAAGGGATTGATTTTCATCATGATGAGAACATGGCATGCCTCTAGTAGCTTGCTGTAATTCTGGTCTCCTCTTCAGTACAATCTACCCATAAATGATCAAACTTGGGGAATTTGGATCAACCACTGATACTTTGAATGAATGGGTTCCAATGGATTGGAATACCATTAAGGCTAATAATGACAAGTTATCTATCATAGATGATTTCACCAATAGCACCCAACTGACCTCTGATCTATGAAATATTCATGAAGAAGGTGGAAACTGTATCTGACTTTGTCATATTGAGATTTTGAAGGTGGTGTCTAAAGGAAAGTGCTATGTTGGTGTTGTTTCTCTCAAAAAAATTCTTCAATGAATCATGCATCTACTTATATGTCTTCAAGTTGGAGATGTGAGGGATTAAATGGTCTCTCATAGAATAAATGATGATCTTTATGGATTTTGCATCATTCTTCCTCCATTGAGATTTTTTTGCATCATCAATTGATTCGTGTACAACTTCTTCAACATAATTCATTAGGTCACTCTCTTCTAGAGAGATGAGAAATCTAGATTTCCAATAATTAAGCTGGTTGTTCCATAAATCCTATATTCCACCAAAATATGGTTCACCATGGTTGTTGGAAGAGACAATAAACCTTAACCTCAGTTGTAGTTGCAACAAAACAAAAAAATAATGAATTGCAGGAAAGGTACAATGAGTTGTTATAGAAAGCCAATACCTGTGAAATACTATTCTTTCAAGAATGATGCTCTGATACCATGTTAGAGTTTAATGTTGTTCAATTACATTAAGTTTCTTTATAAATTTACATGAACTGAAGCATAAACCATGAACAATAGAAACAATAATAACCAATATCATAAGAAGAATAACCATGCACATAGACACAAGTACAATTGAAAATGATAGGACAAAATGATTATAATATATTGATATATTATTATAATGATGAGAATTCCATATATAGAGAACTTATGGTGACCATCCATGAAAGGATAAGTCCCTTGGATAATAAGTAACTACTTATTTATTATATATATTTATATGTTGTATTATAAATGTCATGTCAATTAATATCTGGAAAAAAAAATTCACAATGTTGTCCAAACATTAACAGAGAGGACGAGAGAAGAATGGGTTTGGTGACCATTTGTGAAGAGGGAGAGCATGTGGAGCTCTCTAGTTCTGAAAAGAATTGAAAAATGAATTTGTTTCTAGGTACAGGAATTGTTGGGAAATGTTTTCTAACCAAGATGATAAATGGGGTTGTAGAGAACATAAGTGACCAAGGAAACAATCATTACAAACCCCCTTACTTGGTGGAAATAAAACCGATCTACCAAGTTATTGTGGGAGGAGGAGAGTAACCTATGTCCTTGGTTTTTGTTGAATAGAAGAAAGAGTATCTCTTAGAGAATCGTGATATAGCTAGGGGATGGCTAGTGGTTAATCCATCCAAGAGTTGTTGTGCCTACGGTTGGGTGGAAAAGGGAACCTATTTCAATATTTGCATCACTATATAGTTTCTAGATAAGTATATTTTGTTAAATGTCTGTAGTATTTAGATCAGAGAAAATTATATACTATGTTTTAAAACTGTATAAGTTTAATTTCTGACAAAAGTGACTCGAGAAATTTAAGTAAAATAAAGAGAATGTCTTAGTTGAAGCTCATTTGATTTAATTCCTTATCTCTTGACTATATGTTTATTAAAATAATATTCCTGGGAGTGAATGTTGTGGTTGACTCTACTGCACAGTTTAATGCATGCTTTGGCAATGATGATTGAACAGTTAAAAATCTCTATAAATCATCTGAACGAAGAGAGAGTGATTCTCTATATAATAGTGTTCTATGTTAACTTGTCCTCGAGCCTTATTACCTAAAACTTAGTGTATATCATATGTGGGTTTCGGTATAGGGAAACAACCCAAACATTTAAGAATGAAAAAAAAAAAATCATTATAAATGGGTATTAAGTAAAAATAATTAGGAAACAAACAAGAAATTTCCTAATTGAATTCAAACTAAAAAATACCTTTAGATTTCATTTGGGCACTAGTAACGATTATGCTAATTTTTTTTAAAATCTTCTATAAATTTGGAAAGAATCTCCTTAAATTTTGGTGGGTAGTAAATCTTTGTAGAAATACCAAAATTTACTATGAAGGCAAATATTTGTCTTAGGAATAATCCATTTAAATTTGGTAAGAATAGTAAAATCTAGTAATAAGGAAACAAATCTACTAATTTCCCATGAATATGAAGAAATATAATTATGTTTTTAATTTCTAGAATAAAGAGATGTTGACCAAGTTTTGGTCACCTATATGTTCCCACTCTTGGAATAATAAAAAAAGGAACGATATTGGAAGATGAATATTTTTGAAATAATATATGTTCATTTCATATCCCTCGGTATCATCTTAGTCATGCTCTTCGCTAAATGAAAATCATAGTCTCCATGACCAAGATATGCATACTTCTGTCCAAAAGTCCAATGGAGGTATTACAAGAATAAATATGAAAAATGTTATAAGTGACATGATCTCTCCTCTCTTTTCCCTTTCACCTCTATTCATTCTCTCATTTTTATACTTAGTCATTTTTTCCATTGTCTCATTACTTTCATATTCCCCTTACCATTTTCGACACTTATCCATTTTTCCTTATTCCTTTCCACGTTCACATTCATTTCCGTTTTCCTTTATTTTCTCATTTCTTTTTATTTTCCTTTCCATTTTCACTGTCTCATTTTTGCATAATTCCTTTATTTACCATATATTTGTTTTCATTGTCTCATTTTACCAATTTTATTGTCTCATTTTACTTAATTCCTTTATTTACCATATATTTATTTTCATTTTTCATAATTTCTTTCCATATTTTACGTGACCCATTATATACTTTCTAGTCTTAGTCTTGTCTACTATGGCTTATAGTGGGTTGGTGATATTTTCAAAAAGTATGTTTTATCTCTGCTACCCTCACAATGCACTTTGAATTCAGCCACCTTCATAATGCACACAACTCTTTTTACTACTCTTTACTATGTAACTCCTCCAACACTTATCAAATATATGATTTACCATGGGTTCATGGGTTGGTGATATAATATTTCTTTTATATATCAGGTGCAAGTCCGTCCAACCGATTCTCCTCTCCCATCCACTTTAGTTAACACTTGGAATTTTTCACACTTATTTCTTACTATGTCTTATCGCGTGTTCGTAGTGATTTCTAAGATTCTCATCTACCTCCACATTCACATAACCCCGCAAACCCGCCATATTATTTTAATGATATTATTCCCATCCTATGTTCTATGAGCAACATATCCAAGTGACACATGGACATTTATTAACCAATGAGATATATCCACATGGAAGTTAAATGGATGGTGCCACATGGAAACTAATTAATGGAGACACATGGAAACATACAAAAAAGTGACACATGGCATGATTTTATTGGATGACTAATGGAAGATTCTTATTGGCATATTGTTGACCTACCGAGTGATGATATGTGGAAACATTTGGTTGGGTGACTCATCATTGTTGACTGGGCATATTGGTGGTTGACTTGTAATGCAAAATTATTATTATATTCAACAATTTTCCAAGAGTCAAATCTTCCAAGCTCCATAGTCTCCTCTCTTCTTTATTTCTTGTCAAGTCTATGTTACACTTAACAAGAAATAATAAAAATAAGTATTAATACATTAATAAAAATAAAATACTAATAATTAATTTAGTACACTATAAAGTGTAAATTTAATTTGTTAATACTTTGTTAATATATTATTAGTTTATTAATGTATTTTAAATTTATTACTTTATTAATGTATCATATTGTATTAATGCATTAACAATTATTGTATTAATTGAATTAATGTATTCATGAATATTGTATTTATGTATTTATTAGTTTAATTAATACATTATACATTCATGTATAAATAATTTAATTTATACATTGCATTAATTAATTCATGTACTTTACATTATTATTAATCAATCCATGCATTGCATTTATACAACAAGTTATACATTAATGTTTTAATACTTTAATTTATAAATTACAATATTTTTTTTATTATTTAATACATTTAGAAATTGTATTTATTATTTTACATATTCATTGATATATTATTAATATATTATTTAATTAATACATTAATATTTCACTACATTAATTTATTAAAATAATTTAATACAGCATGATGGTTAAGAACATGTGTTTCCTCCTAAGAAGTCACAAGTTCAAATCCAGTGGGGGCTAGGGTATGTATACCTTCGTAGACTTTACCAGTCAAATCGTTGGACGGAGGGGGTCTCATACACCAATATATTATTAGTTTATTAATGTATTTTTATTATATCACTTTATTAATGTAGCATATTGTATAAATTCATTAATGATTATTAATTGAATTAATGTATTCATGAATATTGTATTAACCTACAATGTAATACATTAATGTTTTTTATTTATGTAATAATGTTGTAAAGTAGTTTTAATGTATTTTTATTTATTAATATATTAATACTTTATGTATTATTTAATATTGTATTAAAGAATTTATTAATTTCATTATTACATTACATGTATAAACAATTTAATTTATACATTACATTAATTAAATCATGTACTTTACATTATTATTAATTAATTAATACATTGATGATGATGATGATGGTGATGAGTAATGTCCACTAAGATCGAATTGGTCTATTGGACCTTAAGAGGGTAAGTGATTACTTGCAATTCTTTAGAATTGTGTGTCTGTGCTCGAAAAACATTAAGGGAAGTTTTCCAAGATCACCATATTTTTGTTGATTTAATAGGTTTGAAAGGTTGGTAGTGTGACAAATATTTTGAAAATGAGATCTAATATCGGTATATGTTGGACAATCTAAGAGAAAGTGTTTTTCATATTCAACCTCCTTAATGTCACAAAGGTGACACACTCTTTCATCCCATGTCATTTTAGGAATTGACCAACGCCCAGTTTCACAATGGAACTAGTGAGAATTTGTTCTTATCTTAGCAATTTTTTTGTTTTACATTTGGAAAAAAAGGTAGATAATTTTGATCTTCTATATTAGGGTTGATTACATCTTTATAATACCTTAATTTTCATTTTTCCTCTAACTCTTTATTGCACCACATTTTCTCCTTAAATTTTGATTTGATGATTTTTTAATAGTATCTTTATTCTCCAAAATTGTGTCTTCCATGATTCCCCAATAGATTAGCCAAGACCGGGCATCTTTATGCCATCCTCACTTGAGTCGATGGTGTTTATGACTCAATTTTGAAGCAATTTTAGGAAGCCTTTTATCTTGCGTGTTCTTTAACTTTTTCTTATACATTAGGCATCTAGTCATAGCCATGCTCTCAGTGGGGGAGAGGCTTGTTTCTAAGAGGAGGATGGGATAGGGCGCATTTCCTTTAATTTTGAGATTATAGGTTATAAAATTATTTTGTATTTTTTCTTTCTCCAAGATTCACGAGAGATACTACAACCTCAGACTTCACATCCATAAATAATAGCAAGTGTAACAAGACTCTCAAAGAGGAGTTTCTTCTTATCCCAATAATCCTTTTCTCAATCCTATATTTTCAATTGAGCTTGTGGTGAATATTAATTCCAAGGTATTTGTATGAAGTCACTTCCTCCAAGTTGTTGTTTTCATATACGAAGGTATCATAAGTTATCTTATTGGATTTAATAATCATGACCTTCGTGTTATCAGTATTAACACTCATACGCATATTGGAGCAAAAATCCATGAGGATTCTTAGTAGGTTTTCAAGATCATGGGGACTCCTTACCATAAGAATGATATCATTGGCATAAATAATAAGATTTATGACTATACCAGTAAGATTAGGGATGACACATCCTACTTTTTCCAAATAATTTTCTAACTTGTCAATGTATATGACAAAAAAGTGTAGGGGACAAGGGACAACCCTGTTTGACTCCAATATTGCAGTTAATCTATTTTGACCAGCCCTTAGTGTTTTTAAACTTAGAAATAATCCTATCATACATCCTTATTTCAAAATTCTTCAATTCAAGAGACAGTTTTATCTCTTCCAACCTATTCCAAAGGTTTTTCCTAGGAACCATGTCAAAAGATTTTATAAAGTCAACAAAAAACAAAAAAGATTGGTTTTAGTATTGTGGAACTCCTTTGCAATGATCCTAAAGGTAACAAGATGGTCGACGGTTGAATGATATCTCCTAAACCTTGCCTGGCCTTTATCTCTTTTACTATGACTTTCTAGCCAAAGGATAATATTCTTTTCCAAATAATTCCATTAAACTTGGCTAAAATCGGGCTAATCATAATGGTCCTATAATTAGAGGGAATTTTTCTATCCCCATTTTTAAAAATAGGAACAATGAGGCTTTGCATCTAGGGTTTAGAGAAGCCATGCTTGACTTCTAAATTGAAGAGCATGTGTATGTGAGGGATAAGTATAGGCCTTTCGATTTTAAAATTTTCATCTTGGTAGACTTCAATGTCTTTAGATTTTCGATTTGTGAGCCACCTAACCCCAAACTCTATGTCATCTAAAGAAAAATATTATTCCTTTGTAGGGACAATAGGAATGGTGTCCATGGCATTAGGGAACTCGTAAATAATTTTAAGGTAGGAATTCCAGTCCCTTAAGGGAATCCTATTATTTTATTTAGTCTTGTGGTTTAGAATTTGGCTCTAGAACTTCTTAGGATCCAGTTTATATAGTTGTGAAAGTTTTTGTTTCCTTTTATTGATATGGTACCTTTTTTTCCTTTTAATTAGGGCTTTGTACATATTTATGTTATCGAGTTTTAAGGAATCATTAAAAGCATCCCTAATGGATTTCCTAGAAATTTTACATTCTTTATCATACCAAGGGTTGGTCGTTCTATTATTCTTTTTATAGAACACCTAGAAAGAGAAATTGTTAATAGAAGTGGAAAGGGTAGTTGTAAAATTATGATAGAGTTCTTCAATGTTTTCCTTATAAGTTAGGAGATTTAATTTACTATTTAAATCCTTTAGGAAAACGTCAACTTTACTTTTGTCAAAGCACAAATTCCTTTGTTTATCAGAATTCTCTTCAATGGCGCTCCTGTGCATGGAAAAGTTTAGAGTTAGGGTTAAAGGTTTCTGATCAAAGTCAGGGTCATGGTCATTTAAAAGGTAAAAAGTTGTTATTTGATTGGAAACGAGTATATCATATATCACATAATCTACAACACTACTACCTATCCCATCAATACAAGTCATATGGTTGGAGTTTGGTCACTTCATTACTCCATTGAAAATTATTAGGCCTTGAGAGTTGCAGAGATTGATCAACTCAATACCAAACAAATTCTCAATTAGGTCTTTAGAGATTCTTTTGTAGCTATTAGATAAAACAAGGTCATCATCTAGCCATAAATGATTATGGTTTGAATCAATACTTAAAAGAGTATCTTGTGTAGTTGCAGTACTAGCATTAAAGTATCCTAGCAAGAGGACATTACCTTCATTTTTCAATCTATAAATATCTTGTTCTAAATTATTATAGGGAAAATTGTTATCTAGATTGTTTTTCTTATAAAAAGTAGAATTAATAGGTGTAAAATAGCAAATTTCTATATACATAATCTTAGCATTGGTGTTTGAAATTTCTATCCAAATGTATTGATTGAGAGGGTCAATATTATGAATTTGAATGTGAGGATAAATAGTCTTTCTAACATAAAAAGATATGCCTCATGTCCCTCTACAGTGGGATTTTTTGTTCCTTGCTGACCACAAGAAAAATCCTTCTATGTTAGAAAACCTTAGACTCATCATGCTCCCAAGTTTCAACTAGACAAATAATATCAATATTACTCGGAATCCAACTTATCATAGGAATTTTGCACCATAGAAAGCCACGACAGTTCGAAAAAAGGATCCTGAGTGTCCCAAATTCCTATTTATTATTATCATTCTCGTCTCTATCCTTAACAATACCTTTTTGATTTCTAATTATTTCCTAGTTTCCTTATTTCCTGGCTTTTTTTTACCTTTTGAACTTCCTTCCTTAATTTTTCTTGGTCTTCTGAAATGAGGTCTTCATTTATAAATATTCCTCACCCTTGTAAGCTCAAAGATTTACTGAGTATGTTATATTTATGGTCATTACAACTTACTTGAAACGGATCAACCCATCTTTGTGATCAATTATTTTTCCTAACCTCTTTGCTTCTATGAGGTAAGTTGTATCAATTTGTGATTTGTTATTTAATTATTTTTTTAATATTTCTAGTATGTCCTTCTCTTCTTGTTCTTTTATAAAAAAAATTATGAGGTTCAAGGATCTTTTGTTATGCTCATGGTCCAATTCGATTATCTTATTCATTTCCTCTTTGATGGGTTTGATATCCAATTTATTTTCCATATTACCGAGGGTCAAATTGTTGGTTAGTTTTTCTTCTAGCTCTTTAATACTATCTCTCAAGTTGTGATTTTCTTCAACCTCTCCTTCTTCGGTTAATTATTTATGATTTTCGATTTCTTGAATCTTATCCTTCATTGTCTGCAATTCACTCTTGAACCCTAAGAATTTATCCTCTATTTGAGTTTGAATGGTATCTTTGAAGAGTCTAATTTTTTAATCAATCATTACCTCTAGCTCTATTTGGAGTTTTATGTCTCTTTCTTCACTCCTTTTTTCCAATGATTCTAACTCTATTTGGATTTTGGCATCTCTCCCTTCTTTCATTTTTCTATCGATTCAATATAATCGTAAAGGATCTCTAGGGTGATTTTGGGGGCCTCCCGCGATTCCATATAATTGTAAAGGATCTCTAGGGTGATTTTGGGGGCATGCTGAGTTTTTGGAATAGGTGGTGGAGTGCTCATATCTCTAGGGTGATTTTGGGGAGTCTCCCCCTATTAGGATGATTTTTTGGAATAGGTGGTGGAATGCTCATATTGAAAAGAAGACAAAAAATGTAACAATTATTATTTTGGATTGACTTTAAAAATGGAAAATATTTTTTTTAATTGATCATAATGATATTAATTATTATCTCTCAAATCAATTTTTACTTATATATAT
>JASDQU010307915.1:81031-91977 GCA_032191745.1 Picea mariana
TATATATATAATTTTCACAAGTTAATAGATTATAAATATATTTTAAATTGAAATTGAATCAAAGTAAAAAGTGACTCACCTCATTTCACGTGTGCTCAACAACTTGAAGAAGCCAAAAATGATTCAAAATTGCATAAATCATTCCAACCTCAACCATAGAGAAGTTCCCCTCGTTAAAAAAAGGAAAAACCAAAGAGAAGTATTATTCGGGTTCAAAACCCCATATACATAATGTTAGAAATAAGATATCTCCTTCAAAACCGCACATAAGTATTATTCCGTTCATACAATAATTTATATATGAATGTTTTAATACTTTATTTTATAAATTATATTAATTTCTTAATTATTTAATACATTATTTTTTAATATTTTATTAATATAAAAAAACGTTTTATTGTATTAATATTTTAATATAATACTCTTATACTTCAATGTATTAGAAATGTATTTTTACTTTATTCATGTTCTATTAGGATTTTATTTTTTATTTAATTTTTTATTGTAATTTTAGATACTTTAATAATGCATGAATATTTTAACAATGCATGAATGTTTTATTGATGTATTAATTAATTAACTAATATTTTAAGAGAATAATGTAATTAAGTATTATTATTGTATTAAAATTTTATTTATGTTTAAATTTATTAATACTTTATTAATGTATACTTAATTTATGATTTTAATCTATGTTTAAATCTATTAATATATTAATACTTTAATGTAATAATTTAATGATTTTTTTATGTGATAATGGATTGTTAATGTATTTTTACTTTATTAATATATTTATATTTTAACAATAAAATACATTATTAAGTTATTTATTAATTAACATGTTACAATAATACATAACATTATACATTAATGTATTGATACTTTAATTTATACATTACATGAAGATATGAATTAATCAATACATTAATAATTTAAAATATTAATTTATTTACTTATTAATACATTAATGAATAGATCATTAATACATTAATTAATTAATGTATTATTACCTTTATGTATTATCACATTAATGTATTTTTACACTATTAATGTATTTTTTCATTACTAATGTATTATTTTATAATTAATTTAGTAATATATTTATACTTTATTAATTTATTAATGATATACTAATCTATGAGATAATTTATTTTTAATACTTTACTAACTAGAATAATACTTATCTAAGGTTTTGAAGGAGATATTTTATTTTAAATGGGAATAATACTTCTCTATGGTTTTCCCCTATTTTTACTAGAATAATCTTGTAGGGAACTTCTTTGTGGTTTTAGGAATGGTCTGCAATTACAAATAATTTTTAGTTCCACTTCGGCATAAATTATTTTTGAGCCTTTGAGTTACTTTTTACTTTGATTCAATTTTAATTTAAAATATATTTATAATCTATTAACATGTGCAAATTAAAGAGATTTAAGTATTATTTGTTTTAATTTAATTTATTTTTTTAAGTTTCATAAGTAAAAGTTGATTTGAGAGATAATAATCAATATCATTATTATCAATTAAAAAAAATATTTTCTATTTATAAATTCAATCCAAAATAATAAGTGTTACATTTTTTCTCTTCTTTTCAATATGAACACTCCATCACCTATTCCAAAAACTCATTCTAACAGGGGGAGGCCCCCCAAAATCACCCTAGAGATCATTTATGATTATATGGAATCATTAGAAAAAGAGATAGAAGAGAGAGACACCAAAAGACAAATAGAGTTAGAATCATTAGAAAAAAATATTGAAGGTAAAACTCCAAATAGAGCTAGAGGCAATGATTGATAAAAAAAAATAGACTCTTCAAACTCAAATAAAGGATAGATTATTAGAGTTCAAGAGTGAATTGCAGACAATGAAGGATAAGATTCAAGAAATGGAAAAACATAAACAATCAACCCAAGAAGGAGAGGTTGAATAAAATCACAACCTGAGATACATGATTAAAGAACTAGAAGAAAAGTAACCAACAATTTGACCAGCAGTACTATAGAAAACAAATTGGATATCAAACCCATCAAAGAGGAAATGAATAATCTAATCCAATTGGACCATGAGCATAACAAAAGATTCTTGAACCTGATAATTTTTTGTATAAAACAACAACAAGAGGAGGATACACTAGCAATAGTAAAAGAAAAATTAAATAATAACTCACAAATTGATACAATTTACCTCGTAGAAGAAAAGAGGCTAGGAAAAATAATTGATCACAAATATAGGTTGATCTATGTCAAACTAAGTTGTAATAACCATAAATATAGCATACTCGGTAAATATCCAAGCTTAAAAGGGTTAGGAATATTTATAAATCAAGACTTCATTCCCGAAGACCAAGTTGAATTAAAGAAGGAAGTTCAAAATGTAAAAGAAGCCAGCAAAGAAGGAAGGTGGGAAATAATTAGAAATCGAAAAGCTATTGTGAGGGATAGAGACTAGAAGGATAATAATAGGAATTCAGGAAACTTCGGATCCTTTTTTAGAACTCTCGTGCATTTCCATGGTGCAAATGTCCTATGATAAGTTGGATCTCATGTGATATTGATATTATTTGTCTAGTTGAAACTTGGGAGCATGATAACTCTAAGGTCCCTAACATGGAAGGAATTGTCTTGTGGTCGGCATGGAACAAACAATCCCATTGTGGATGGATATCAATAATATCTTGTTATATTAGAAAGAGCATTTCTCCTCGTATTCAACTTCATAAGATAGACCCTCTCAATCAATACATTTTGATAGAAATTCTAGACACTAATGTTAAGAAGAGGTATATAGAAATTTGGTATTTTGCACCTATTAATTCTACTTTTTATATGTAAAACAATCTAGATAACAATTGTCCCTATAATAATTTAGAACAAGATGACTTTAATGGTAGGACTACAACTAAAAAAGCTACTATTTTAAGTACTGATTCCAACCATAATCCTTTATGGCTAGATGAGGACCTTGTTTTATCTAATAGCTATAAAAGAAGCTCTCAAGGCCTAAGTGAGAATTTGTTTGGTACTAAGTTGATCAAGCTCTGCAGCTCTCAAGACCTAATAATTTGCAATGGATTAATGAAGTGGCCAAACTCCAACGAGATGACTCGTATTCATGGGCTAGGTAGTAGTGTCATATAATATGTGATATTTGATAGCCCTGTTTCAAACCAAATAAAAACTTTTGACCTTTTAAATGACCATGAGATTGAATATCATCATAAACCTTTAACCCTAACTCTAAACTTTTCCATGCACATGAGCACCATCGAAGAGAATTTTGATAATCAAAGGAATTTGTTCTTTGGAAAAAGTAAATTTGACCTTTTATTAAAGGATTTAAATAGTAAATTAAATCCCTTAACTTATAAGGGAAACATTTAAGAACTCTATCATAATTTTACAACTACCCTTTCCACTTCTATTAACAAGTTCTGTTTCGAGGTGTCTTATAAAAAGACTAATAGAATGACCAACCCTTGGTATGATAAAGAATGCAAAATTGCTAGGAAATCCATTAAGGGTACTTCTAATAAGTCCCTAAAAATCAATAAGATAAATATGTACAAATCCCTAATTAAAAGGAAAAAAGGTATTGTATCAATAAAAGGAAAGAGAAACTTTCATAACTATATAAGTTGGATCGTAAGAATTTATGGAGAAAAATTCTAATCCACAATACTAAACAAAATAATAGGATTCCCTTAAGGGACCGGAATTCCTACCTCAAAAGCCTTTACAGGTTCCCTAATGCCATGGAAACCATTCCTATTGTCCTTACAAAGGACTAAGTTTTTCTTTAGATGACACAGAGTTCACAGTTAAGCGACTTGAAAATGGGAAAGCTAATGAAATTGAAGTCTACCAAGATGAAATTTTTAAAATCGGAGGGCCTATCGTTATCACTCACATACAAAAGATCTTCAATTTAGCAGTAAGCAGAGCTTCCCTAAACCCTCGACGCAAAGCCTCAATGTTCCTATTTTTTAAAATGTGGATAGAGACATTCCCTCGAATTGTAGGACCATTATGATTAGCGCGATTTTAGCCAACCTTTCTGGAATTATTTTTGAAAAGAAGATTAGCCTTTGGCTAGAAAGTCATGGTAAAAGAGATAAAGGTTAGTCCAGGTTTATGATATTTTATTCAACTATGAAACATCTTGTTATTGTTAGTATCATTACAGAGGAGTTCCACAATACTAAAACCAATCTTTTTTATTGTTTTGTTGACTTTAGAAAAACTTTTGACATGGTTTCTAAAAAAAACCTTTGAAATAGGTTGGAAGAGATAAAAGTGCCTCTTGATTTGGGGGCTAGAACAATAAGTATGTATGAGAACATTGTTGCTAAGTTTAAAAACACTGAGGGTTGGTCAAAAGAGATTAACTACAATATTGAAGTCAAACAAAGTTGTCCCTTGTGCACTACCCTTTTTGGCATATACATTGACAAGTTAGAAGATTGCTTTGAAAAAGAAGGTTGTGTCAGCCCTACTCTCACTGGTATAATCATAAATATTCTTCTTTATGACGACAATATCGTTCTTATGGCAAGGAGTCCCCATGATCTTGAAAACCAACTAATAATCCTCAAGGATTTTTGCTCCAATATGGGTATGACTCTTAATACTGTTAAGACTAAAGTCATGACCATTAAATCAAATAAGATCATTTATTATACCTTCACATATGACAAAAACAACTTGGAGGAAGTGACTTCATTCAAATATCTTCGAATTGATATTCACCACAAGATCAACTGGAATTATAGCATTCAGAAAAGGATTATTGGGGGATGGAACGCTTATTATGTACTTGAAAACAATTGTAAATTAGTTTATCTTTGGATTTTGGATAAGACGAAACTCCTATTGAGACTCTTGTTACACCTGTTATTCTTTATGGATGTGAAGTCTGGGGTTGTAGTATCTCTCGCGAATCCTAGAGAAAGATATATAAAATAAAAAATAATTGTATAACCTATAATATCAAAATCAAAGAAAATACACCCTATATCATCCTCCTTTTAGCAACAAGCCTCTCCCCCATTGAGAGCATGACTATGACTAAATACCTAATGTATAATAACAAGTTAAACAACATGGAAGGCAAGAGGCTTCCTAAAATTCCTTCAAAATCGAGTCGTAACCAACATCGACTCAAGAAAAGATGGCATAAAGATGTACAGTCTTGGCTAAACTATTGGGGAATCATGGAAGACACCATTTTGCAGAATAAAGATACTATTAAAAAAATCATCAAATCAAAATTTAAGGAGAAAATGTGGTGTGATAAAGAGTTAGAAGAAAAAAGAAAATTAAGGTATTATAAGGATGCAATCAACCCTAATTTAGAAGATCAAAATTATCTATCTATTTTTCCAAGTGTAAAGAAAAAAATATTCATTTCTAAGATAAGAACAAATTCTCACAAGCTCCATAGTGAAATTAGGTGTTGGTCAATTCCTAAAATGCCATGGGATGAAAGAGTGTCACCTTTGTGACACTAAGAAGGTTGATAATAAAAAACACTTTCTCTTATATTGTCCAACCTATATCCAGATTAGATCTCATTTTCGAAATATTTGTTACACTATCAACCTTCCTAACCTCTTAACTCAACAAAACTATGGTGATCTTGGAAAACTTCTCTTAATGATTTTAGAGCACACAAACAAAATTATAAAAAATCACAAATAATCACTTACCCTCTTAAGTCAATTAGCAACAATCATTTTATAAAAGTAATAGATACCATTAATTTTAAAAGAGTGAAAAATGACAATGTATATCAACCACTTTTATAAAATGATGATTGTTAATATTATATTCTACAAATTTTTATTTTATATCTAACAACTACAAAAGAAGCTCTCAAGGACTAATTGAGAATTTGTTTAGTACTAAGTTTATCAAGCTCTGAAGCTCTCAAGAACTAATAATTTGCAATGGAGTAATGAATTGGCGAAACTCCAACGAGATGACTTGTACTCATGGGCTAGGTAGTAGTGTCATATAATATGTGATATTTAATATCCCTGTTTCCAACCAAATAGAAACTTTTGACCTTTTAAATGACCATGATCTTGAATCTCATCATAAACCTTTAACCCTAAATCTAAACTTTTCCATGCACATGAGCACCATCAAAGAGAATTCTGATAATCAAAGGAATTTTTTCTTTGGAAACAATAAATTTGACCTTTTATTAAAGGATTTAAATAGTAAATTAAATCTCTAAACTTATAAGGAGAACATTTAAGAACTCTATCATATTTTTACAACTACCCTTTCCACTTCCATTAACAAGTTCTCTTTCGATGTGTCTTATAAAAAGAATAATAGAATAGCCAACCCTTGGTATGATAAGGAATGTAAAATTTCTAGGAAATCCATTAGGGGTACTTCTAATGAGTCCCTAAAAATCAATAAGATAAATACATATAAATCCCTAATTAAAAGGAAAAAAGGTATTATATCGATAAAAGGAAATATCAACTTTCATAATTACATAAGTTGGATCGTAAGAAGTTTTGAAGCCAAATTCTAAACCACAATACTAAACAAAATAATAGGAATCCCTTAAGGGACTAGAATTCCTACCTCAAAAGTATTTACAGGTTCCCTAATGCCATGGACACCATTCATATTGTCCCTACAAAGGAATAAGTTTTTCTTTAGATGACGTAGAGTTCATGGTTAAGCGACTTGAAAATGGGAAAGCTAAGGAAATTCAAGTCTACCAAGATGAAATTTTTTAAATCAGAGGGCCTATCATTATCCCTCACATACACAAGCTCTTCAATTTAGCAGTAGGAAGAACTTCCCAAAAACCTAGACGCAAATCCTCATTGTTCCTATTTTTTTAAATGGGGATAGAGACATTCCCTAGAATTATAGGACCATTATGATTAGCGCCATTTTGGCCAAACTTTCTGGAATTATTTTCGAAAAGAAGATTATCCTTTGGCTAGAAGTTCACGGAAAAAGAGATAAAGGTGAGGCTAGGTTTATGATATATCATTCAACTATGAAACATCTTGTTATCATTAGTATCATTGCAAAGGAGTTCCACAATACTAAAACCGATATTTCTTGTTGTTTTGTTGACTTTAGAAAAACGTTTGACATGGTGCCTAGGAAAAACCTTTGAAATAGGTTGGAAGAGTTAAAAGTGCCTCTCGAGTTGGGGGTTGGTACAATAAGGATGTATGAGAACATTATTTCTAAGTTTAAAAACACCAAGGGCTAGTCAAATGAGATTAACTACAATATTGAAGTCAAACAAGGTTGTCCCTTGTGCCTTACCCTTTTTGGCATATACATTTAAATGTTAGAAGATTGCTTGGAAAAAGTAGGTTGTGTCATCCCTACTCTCACTGGTATAATCATCAATATTCTTCTTTATGACGACGATGTCGTTCTTATGGGAAGGAGTCCCCATGATCTTGAAAGCCAACTAATAATCATCTAGGATTTTTTCTCCAATATGGGTATGACTCATAATACTGTTAAGACTAAAGTCATTATCATTAAATCAAATAATATCACTTATGATACCTTCAAATATGACAAAAACAACTTGGAGGAAGTGACTTCATTCAAATATCTTGGAATTGATATTCACCACAAGCCCAACTGGAATTATAGCATTCAGAAAAGGATTATTGGGGGATGGAAAGATTATTATGGGCTTGAAAACAATTGTAAATCAATTTATCTTTGTAGTTGGGATAAGAAAAAAATCCTCTTTGAAACTCTTGTTACACCTGTTATTCTTTATGGATGTGAATTCTAGAGTTTTAGTATCTCTCAGGAATCCTAAAGAAAGATATAGAAAATAAAAAATAATTTTATAACCTATAATCTCAAAATTAAAGGAAATACACCCTATCTCATCCTCCTCTTAGCAACAAGCCTCTGCCCCATTGAGAGCACGGCTATGACTAGATACCTAATGTATAAGAACAAGTTTAAAAACATGAAAGATAAGAGGCTTCCTAAAATTGCTTCAAAATCGATTCGTAACCAGCATCGACTCAAGAAATGATGGCATAAAGATGTAAGGTCTTGGATAAACTATTGGGGAATCATGGAAGACACCATTTTGCAAAATAAACATACTATTAAAAAAATCGTCAAATCAAAATTGAAGGAGAAAATGTGGTGTGATAAAGAGTTAGAGGAAAAAAGAAAATTAAGGTATTATAAGGATGTAATCAACCGTAATCTAGAAGATCAAAATTATCTATCTGTTTTTCCAAGTGTAAAGAAAAAAATATTCATTGTTAAGATAAGAACAAATTCTCACAAGCTCCATAGTGAAACTGGGTGTTGGTCAGTTCCTAAAATTCCATGGGATGAAAGAGTGTCACTTTTGTGACACTAAGAAGGTTGATCATAAAAATAACTTTCTCTTAGATTGTCCAACCTATACCCAGATTAGATCTCATTTTCGAAACATGTGTTACACTATCAACCTTCCTAACCTCTTAACTCAACAAAACTATGGTGATCTTGAAAAAATTCTCTTAATGATTTTAGAGCACTCAAACAAAATTATAAAAAATCACAAATAATCACTTACCCTCTTAAGTCAATTAACAACAATCACTTTATAAAAGCAATAGATACCATTAATTTTAACAGAGTGAAAAATGACAATGTATATCAACCACTTTTATAAAGTGATGATTGTTAATATTATATTCTACAAAGTTTTCTTTTGGTACTAAGTTTATCAACCCCTACATCTCTGAAGACCTAATAATTTGCAATGGAGTAATGAAGTGGCCAAACTCCAACGAGATGACTTGCATTCATGGGCTAGGTAGTAGTGTCGTATAATATGTGATATTTGATATCCCTCTTTCCAACCAAATAGAATTTTTGACCTTTTAAATGACCATGAGCTTGAATCTCATCATAAAACTTTAACCCTAACTCTAAAATTTTCCATACACATGAGCATCATCGAGAAGAAGTCTGATAATCAAAGGAATTTTTTCTTTGGAAAAAGTAAATTTAACCTTTTACTAAAGGATTTAAATAGTAAATTAAATCTCTTAACTTATAAGGACAACATTTAAGAACTCTATCATAATTTCACAACGACCCTTTCAACTTCTATTAACAAGTTATCTTTCGAGGTGTCTTATAAAAAGAATAATAGAACGACCAACCCTTGGTATGACAAAGAATGTAAAATTTCTAGGAAAACCATTAGGGATACTTCTAATGAATCCCTAAAAATCAATAAGATAAATACGTACAAATCCCTAATTAAAAGAAAAAAAGGTATTATAGCAATAATAGGAAAGAGAAACTTTCATAACTATATAAGTTGGATCGTAAGAAGTTTTGGAGCCAAATTCTAAACTGCAATCTAAACAAAATAATAGGATTCCCTTAAGGGACTGGAATTCCTACCTCGAAAGTCTTTACGGGTTCCCTAATGCCATGTACTCCATTCCTATTGTCCCTACAAAGGAATAAGTTTTTATTTAGATGATGTAGAGTTCACGATTAAGCAACTTGAAAATGGGAAAGCTAAGGAAATTGAAGTCTAGCAAGATGAAATTTTTAAAATCAGAGGGCCTATCATTATCCCTCACATACACAAGCTCTTCAATTTGGCAGTAAGCAGAGCTTCCCTAAACTCTGGATGCAAAGCCTCATTGTTCCTATTTTTAAAAATGGGGATAGAGACATTCCCTCGAGTTATAGGACCATTATGATTAGCTCGATTTTAGCCAAGCTTTATGAAATTATTTTTGAAAATAAGATTAGCCTTTGGCTAGAAAGTCACGGTAAAATAGATAAAGGTCAAGCCAGGTTTATGATATGTCATTCAACTATGAAACTTCTTGTTACCATTAGTATCATTGCAGAGGAGTTCCACAATACTAAAACCAATCTTTTTTGTTGTTTTGTTGACTTTAGAAAAACTTTTGACATGTTGCCTAGGAAAAACCTTTGAAATAGGTTGGAAGAGATAAAAGTGCCTCTCGAGTTGGGGGTTGGTACAATACAGATGTATGATAATGTTATTGCTAAGTTTAAAAACACTGAGGTCTGGTCAAAAGAGATTAACTACAATATTGAAGTCAAACAAGGTTGTCCCTTATGCCCTACCTTTTTTGGCATATACATTGACAAGCTAGAAGATTGCTTGGAAAAAAGCAGTTTGTGTCGACCCTATTCACACTAGTATAATCATCAATATTATTCTTTATGACAACAATGTCGTTCTTATGCAAAGGAGTCCCCATGACCTTGAAAACCAACTAATAATCCTTAAGTATTTTTGCTCCAATATGGGTATGACTCTTAATACTGATAAGACTAAAGTTGTGATCATTAAATCAAATAAGATCACTTATGATACCTTCAAATATGACAAAAACAACTTGGAGGAAGTGACTTCATTCAAATATCTTGGAATTGATATTCACCACAAGTTCAACTGGAATTATAGCATTCAAAAAAGGATTATTGGGGGATGGAAAGCCTATTATGGGCTTGAAAACAATTGTAAATCAGTTGATCTTTGGAGTTGGGATAAGACGAAACTCCTCTTTGAGACTCTTGTTACACCTATTATTCTTTATGGATGTGAAGTCTCGAGTTGTAGTATCTCTCATGGAAATTAAAGGAAATTAATCTCGAAATTAAAGGAAATACACCCTATCTCATCCTCCTCTTAGCAACAAGCCTCTCCCCCATTGAAAGCACGGCTATGACTAGATACCTAATGTATAAGAACAAGTTAAACAACATTGATCCGGATTATTTTCGGCACGAAATGAGAGCGGAGATATAATAAAGAAATGCACAGAGATATTGCGTATATCCAATAATATAACAGAAATATATCAGAGATGCAACCATAAACACAGAGATACAGTAATACACGATTTCTATTAATGAAAGAAATGTACAGAGACT
>JASDQU010307915.1:106773-129941 GCA_032191745.1 Picea mariana
ACTTGTTAATAGAAGTGGAAAGGGTAGTTGTAAAATTATGATAGAGGTCTTCAATGTTGTACTTATAATTTAGGAGATGTAATTCACTATTTAAATCCTTTAAGAAAAGGTCAACTTTACTTTTTTCAAAGAGCAGTTTCCTTTGATTATTAGAATTCTCTTCAATGGCGCTCTTCTGCATGGCAAAGTTTAGAGTTAGGGTTTGTTGATCTAAAAGATTGTTTCACAGTCTTAATATCAACCCGATGAGGATATAAATCCTCCTGTGTTTTTAAAGAGGCGGTTCTCCTCTTGTTCTTATAATTCCATGAAAATAAAACAAAACAAAGTCTGAGAATGACTAGACTTAATATTTACATTAACATTAAAATAAAAGAAACAACTGAGATTGGGACCAGGTGTTTTAAAAGAAACTCATATGCACAATATTTACAATGTACATAGATAAGATGCACATAAAAGATAAGGGACTGATATATCCATCACATCATTCATCATAACATTGAACAATACCCACGAATAGAAAGAACATAAAATGGACCACAATTAGAAGAGAACTTTAAATTATCATTCCATAAAGCATAAAAAATATTATGTTGGATAAAACATTTGGAAACTCAAGCTTCATATCAACATGTTTGAGAATACAGTAATGTAGTATACCAAGTAGCTCTCTTGGAGTCTCAAAATAATAATAAGTCTTTAAATACAAAGGTAAATGTCTTTAAAGAAAATAAAATGCATTCGCCCTTCAAAGAGGACTGGGATAGGGATCCCGCAGACCATAAAGTGAAAAGACATGGAATATAAAAGGACAACCAAGAACCAACCTAAATCCCACATAATATCGAGAAGAAAAAGGTAGTATGACAAATGATTGTAAAAAAAATGAACGTAGGGAAAACTAAAAGGGTAAAATTATGTTCGACTCACTATGATGGAGAGATCTTGTAACCTTTACTTGCTTGTAGCTGGATCCTCTATAGGTGTATGTTGTGGTTGAGATGGCATAACCGCTGCATCTGTTTCTTGATTTTCTGGTTCAGTAATTTTGATTAATTGTTTTTTCAACCACTCCTAAATTTACTCCCTTAACGGTGCCACGGTAATTTCATGCTTAGTTTTAATTTCAAACAAATGATTTTTAAATTCCCTCAAATATAGCTCTGATTGATGCAATGTGTCACCCACTTCATCATTCTTGTTGATATACAAAACTAACCATTTTTCGAGTTCATCTTCAAAAGATTCTATATTTTCAGTAAATTCATTAGCCCAAGCAACTTTCAATGTACTAATTTGTCTCGTTAAAGTTTCTTTGGTCAGGATCATGGTATCCATCAATAAATTGGGACCATTCAATTCTTTAGTAAGACTAACAAGTTTAAGAAATAAATCAGTTTTTTTATTCCTTAAGACAACAATTTCATTTATCATTTCTTTTAATTCCTTGATTCTCCTTAGCCAACATGCATTGACATGTTTCATACGGTAAGGTGAGGGAAGTTTTTATTCCTTCCTTCGGGCCTCATTTAAGCTTGAGACTTTGGCTGAGAATGTGTTTACAACTTCCTTAAAAAATCCTTCATCATTTTCCAAATCCTTTTGCAAGTATTCTTTGAAATTCTATATTCTGGACGAAAAGATAACAATACTTTGGGAAAGCTCCCAAATCTCTTGAATTATATCAATTCTCTTTTGTATGACATCACCACCATATTTTATTACAGGTTGCAATAAACTTGACGAGCCTTTGTATTTTGTACTTGTTTTTGGGATGTCCTCTAACTCAAGTGTAGGTTGAATAGAACTCAAAGGTTCTGGAAATAATGGTCCTGGTACCAAAGCAACTTCCACTTCTTTTATCCCTTTCTTTAATTATGAATTCTCTTTTTCCATATTAAGAAAAGATTGTTTTAATGCATCTCTAGTAGCTCCATGAAAGTTTGCAATTTTGGATGGTGCTACTCCATCCAAATCAATTGAATATTTCCATCGTTCCGATGACCTTTTATTCTTGGTATTGACTTTTTCCAGCAATAATTTCTTAGTTTCATGATTGTATGTCACATGGTGCTGAGTGACATATTCTTCTTCAAATATTTCAGGATCTTGGGTTATTATATCATCAAGAGTATCTCTTGTTTCTAACAACCTTTGTGCAGACCAACTAGGTTCTTCAATGAGCTCATCCATGTCCATTGCATGGGGACTTTACTAGATTTCTGGTGCGTTTAACTTTGTTGATGATATATTTCTTTTTATTATCACGGGAGTGTATGTAATGTGTTTTTTTTCAAGACTTTTCCTCTGTGGGTCTTTATCTTCGTCGCCATCTGAGCCTCAAACTAATGTTTTTCTAGTATCCATTCCACTGGTTCTGTTAGAACAGAGAGTCACACTTAGACTGTTGCAAGTGTAAGCCCAGTACCCATCAAAATGTTTAGAGTTGGATGAGTGATTATATTAAAAAATGGATCAAACTGATAAGATATAAAGCCTGATCTAATGCACGAAATTCCAAATACTATATTCCAGCAAAAAGGGCTATCATAATATCCAACCAGCACATATTTGAAAGATGAATAGAATAAAATGTAGAAACACATCAAGATGAGCAACCAATTTCACACCAGGTTTGATTGACACATTCATATGGCTGTAATTTCATTAATTAGGATCCTTTTAATAAAGAAATAAATATTTGCTCCAAGAAGAGATGCTTCACAAAATACACAATAAATCATCCACTGCATAGCTTTGGTAACAAAGATGTTGATAAATCCTTTATCAATCAATATTCCATTAGAGAAATAAGACAAAGATAATGGACAAAGAGAGGAGCACACGCTGATCTTTGACTACACAAGAATCCTCCATCCAGATATACAGAGTTTGAGAATTTACAAAATAGTAACAATATTTTTCCTATCACTCCAACCATAACACATTTTGCAAAACTGAGAGGGGTTTTTGTTATTTGTTATGTGATGAACAAAAACCTCCTCTAGTTTTCAAAAATACCTTACCATTTTTTCATAATCCAAGTTTTAAGTTAGTCACTCAAAACTTGTAGAAGCATCCTTGCAAAATAACTCTGCAAATTTCGTAGCACCGATCCAAAACATGCCTGCAGTTTCCGTAGCGTCCATCTTGAATTAGCCTCTGTGGCATTCGGTAGCACCACACCTCAAAACAGTTATGTGGATTTGGTAGCGCTCAGTTAAGTTCAACTTAGGAGTTTTTGTAGCATATAAGGTAGCAAAATCACATAACATACTACATAGACGATTCTGTAGCGCCATCTTTGAAATAACTCTGTGAATTTGGTAGCGCACCTCCTCTGTTTTAGGAAAGTCTCCATTCGCATAAGCTTACTCTTTAATGTGTGCATGGAGCTGGGCTTTGGTATATGCATTAGATTTGGTAGATATGATAGGTTTGACTTAGGATACTTGAGCACACACCACCTTTGGCCAAAGCGATTAATGGGAAATTGTCAAGGCTTGATGACGAATTGGGAGGCTATGACCGTAGGCAAAGGACCAAAGGAATTTGGAAAATCTAACACAAAATTTATGAAGGCGCTTAAAATTTTGATGGTGCATTTTTGAGTGCTAACATTGGCTCCAACTGGGATGGAGGCCTCCCTGTGAGGCTTCCAAGAACTTTAGTAGTTCCAATCACCTTATCTATGGGCTATGGAGTCATCTGTGCAACCAACCTCTAAATACTGTAAAAAACTACCACTTATTCAAGAAACTGAAAGACTCGCTAGAAACTGAATGAAAGAAAATGCTCAGGAAGCAAGCGTATTACCTATGCTACCCCACCCTAACGAGATCGAAAACTTTCTCAAGTAAAGGAAAATTTCCACAGTAACCATTCAAGCACCTTCATGACTGAAGGAATCCCATCCATAACAATGATCAATAGAGAATAACAGAGGTCTGAAAACAAAGATAGACATTCTTTCAGAGAAACATGTTTACCCATGAATACCTGTGAAATAATGAAAACTGGAATTTTCAGATAATCTGAAACATATTACTCCATATAAGATGCAATTGGATCCTCGATACCATGGTTGGAAACTTGATGATTGAGAAAAGACAATTTCTCATACATACATTCCTCTTTGCTTGAAAACAAACAACCTTCTGGTTCCCTTGAGATCAGATTTTGATCATCAACAATTGTAGTCTCTTTGTTTTCAGCATGATGATCACAAGATAGTGGTACAACCGGGTTTAAATCACACTGATAATTATGATCAGGCAAGAAATTATAGCTATCTATGGAATCATCAGTTATAATATGTTCAACATGCTTTGAAAACTGATCATAAGCTAGACATGCATCCTTGTCCATAGAAAAATCTGCAAATGTTGAAGAATCCGATTCCAAATGTGAATCATACTTACATCCTTATTGTTCAAGATCTGATTCATACTCATTGTCTTCTTGTTGCAAATCTAAAATACACTGACAATCCTCTTGCTCATATGCATGGAGATTTTCAAACCAAACCTGCTCTTTGATCCTCCTGGAAGCACAAATGTTCTCTTCAACTTCTTGAGCATCTTCAAATAAGCATTTTAAGGATGAAGGATTTATTTTTCTCAGGAGAAGGACAAGTTCTAGATACTAATCCATAACATAGAACACCATGGCAACAGTCTCTGTAGGTCGGATCTCTAAGGGCATGTCATGATAATTGTTGTAGAACCTTCTGTTAAAGACGAACATAGATTCTTCCTCTCCTCTCCTCAAAGCATAAAAATCAGCGAGGTACAAATCAAGGGACTTGTTCTCACCCCAATACTTTAAAAATGCATTGCATAGCTCAATCCAAGAACCAATGCAATTGGCTCCCAAACCTTTAAACCACACAACAACATCTCCAAACAAGGATTTGGAGAACAATCTCATGGTAACATCATCATGAACTATCTCAAACTGATCAACAAAGTTTTCAAAGGCCTCCAAATGCCTCTTAGCTGTAACATGATATTCTCCAGAGAACCGAGGAAAATACTCAAGGAAATCAAGAAGATAAGGATGAAGGCAATATGACAGCCTTAAAGGTTTGAACATCTTGTCTCTTATTCTAGTTTGAAAACTAGTGGGTTGGATATGAGGTTTAACAAGATGATGGCAAGGTTCAACAGTAACAACAAAAGGTGATGAGATTTGAGAAGGCTTTGAATTAGTTTCAACCTCCTCAAGGTTACAAGGGTGATAAAATTCAGGAGGGATTTGAATACAAAGCTCATCCTTATGAATACAAAGTTCATCCCCGACAACGACGCCATTTATGTTAGCACTGAGATTCACACTTAGACTGCTCTAAGTGTAAGCCCAATACCCATCAAAATGTTTAGAGTTGGATGAGTGATTATATTAAAAAATGGATCAAACTGATAAGGTTTAAAGCCTGATCTAATGCACGAACTTCCAAATACTATATTCCAACAAAAAGGGCCATCATAATATCCAACCAACACATATTTGAAAGATGAATAGAAGAAAATGTAGAAACACATAAAGATGAACAACCAATTTCACATCAGGCTTGATTGACACATTCATATGGCTGAAATTTCATTAATTAGGATCCTTCTAAGAAAGAAATAAAGATTTGCTCCAAGAAGAGATGCTTCACAAAATACACAGCAAATCATCCACTGCATAACTCTGGTAACAAAGATGTTGATAAATCCTTTATCAATCAATATTCCATTAGAACAAGAAGACAAAGATAATGGACAAAGAGAGGAGCACAAGCTGATCTTTGACTACACAAGAATCCTCCATCCAGATATACAGAGTCTGAGAATTTACAAAATAGTAACCGTATTTTTCCTATTACTCCAACCATAACACATTTTTCAAAGAGAGGTTTTTGTTATTTGGTATGTGATGAACAAAAACCTCCTCTAGTTTTCAAAAATACCTTACCATTTGTTCATAATCCAAGTTTTAAGTTAGTCACTCAAAACTTGCAGAAGCGTCCTTGCAAAATAACTCTGCACATTTCGTAGTGCTGATCCAAAACATGCCTGCAGTTTCTATATCGTCCATCCTGAATTAGCCTCTGTTGAATTTTGTAGCACCACACCTCAAAACATCTATGTGGATTTGGTAGCGCTCAGTTAAGTTCAACTTAGGAGTTTTCATAGCATATAAGGTAGAAAAATCGCAAAACATACTACATAGACGATTCTGTAGCACCATCTTTGAAATAAATCTGCAAATTCGGTAGCACACCGCCTCTGTTTTAGGAAAGTCTCCATTCACATAAGCTTACTCTTTAATGTGTGCATGCAACTGGGCTTTGGTATATGCATTATATTTGGTAGATATGATAGGTTTGACTTAGGACACTTGAGCACACACCACCTTTGGCCAAAGCGATTAATGGGATTGTCAAGGATCGATGACGAATTGGGAGGCTATGACCATAGGCAAAGGACCAAAGGAATTTGGAAAATCTAACACAAAATTTATGAAGGCACTTAAAATTTTGATGGTACGTTTTTGAGTGCTAACATGTTCTATTCTTCATTCTCGATGGAGTGCTTCTTTGGGATGTTGTTTGTGAATTGTATATTTGACTTGTTGTTTCTATGTCGTGTTGTCTATGTCCTTCATTTGTGCTATTTGTTTCTCCTGTGTCATTTGAAGTTTGGTAGGCCGATAATTCCTGGAGATCCAAGTTATCTCTGTCACCCTATTGAAATTGTTCAATTACGGTGAAGTGTGAAGAATACCCCACTAACTACATATGTGTAGTAAATTTGCTATCTGGTTCAAAAAATTCAACAAAAATTTCTTCCTTGAAACCCAATTGTTCATGATGTACCACCAATTCATTAAGGTGAATTATGTGCTTAACAATGAAATTACCAACTTTCCATGGTAGTGGTATAACGTGATTTTTCCTCTTGTCATGGAAGAAGTGGGCCTAAGTCTTGTATTGCATGCATACTTCTCCGACAAAGAGTTTACTTGATGTGTAAAATGGTAAAAGGAAAGGATTTTCCTTAATACCAAATAATCTAATTACAATAAATTCTTTGGACAATTCATAAACCCCTTTTCTAGAGAGAAAAGAGTTGTTTCCAGGGATAACCTTGATGTGTTATGTCCAACTATTAATTTTTTGAATTCTGAAATGAAGTTATTATGAATTGGGTATAAACTGTATTGAGCTTTACGTCTGTATAAGAGAGAATTCCATGCATAGACTAGCTCCAACTTAAAATAAACATGTTTTTCCCGTGGCAAGTCTTCAAAGACATGGCCATAAGAAATGGCAAAAATGAGGTAAGAAGTCATATAAAACTTTTGAGTCTTTTTGAGGTTATTCAGTTGGAAGGAAATTTCACTTGAGATAAGATAACCCCAATCAATGATGGATTTTTCATGCAGGGCACAATGCATAACATCTATAACATTTTTTGATACACATATAGTAGATTCCAAACCAATAATGCGGTTAAATATCCATGCAAATTCTTTGTACAGATACTTCAATGAAATTACCTCGATTCTGGAAGTACCATATTTACATGTTGGATCCTCCAAGTAATTGCTCAAAAGTTTGTTTCCTCCTTTATGTTGCTTCTAAAATTTGTTGGCTTCTTTACTCTTCAATCACATCTTCGGCGTAGAAAGTTGTAGCATTTTGGAGAATGCTGAAGGAGCTAGAGAAATGGGTTGATGACCTTGCATTTGAATTATTCTTCGTTCATAAATGAATTTATCTATGCACCATTAAACAATCTCTTTCATGTCAGTCACCTTTGGAACACATCCTGCTAATGATATTCCTGAGGTCTAGATTAGGTTCATTTTCTTTTTAGTCGAGAAAGAGACTTGTAGTAATTATATGCCATGGACCACTGTAACTGTTGATATTCACGACCTAGTGTATTCAATATATATCCAAAAAAGAACTCCTTTTCTTTCCTGACATTCTTTTCTTCTTTGGATGAAAGATGGCGTTACTGTCGATACTTACAGCTTGGCATATTTGATTTTATTGAATTCTACCATGTACTGCCTTGATAACACGATGAATCATAGATCAGGATTTCAATGTCATCGTCTTACATGAGATTTGGATTTATTGCGACCTTTAATCGATGTATTATGCATTAATAACGACATTATGTGTATACGAGTTGCGACTGACGTGGAGGGGATAATAAATGTGTTGGGAAGTGGTGATGTGATATTATGATGGACGAAAAATGTTAAGTATGAAGGTGAAAAATGATGTATGGAAGTGTGGAATGCATAACATAGAAATACGGAGTTGCAGAGTTGTGGACCTACATGCTTGTGAACATGACTTCAGGAAAGGGTGAAGAGGTTTGCATTGGGATTACAAATGCGGTTAAGTTTTTAAGAGGGATGTGAAATTGCGGAGTTACGGACATGAAAACTCAAGCAAAATACTAATGGGAAGCGTGTGAATCTGCATCCGCTTTGGTGGAAAATTCGACTAAGTATCGAAAAAAATGGAAAAGGAAAAAGGAGTAATTCATTTTTGTGAGTGTGGGGTTTCAGACCTGGGCATTCAAGAAAGTTTGACTAATGCTATGTAGCTCTGAATCCATATTTTTTTAAAAATGATTAAGTATAGAAGGTGAAAGTGAATTAAAAGGTATTTAGAGGTAAAGATAAGAAATGTTAGTAGTGTGAATGCAGACTTACGGTACGATGAACTTACAATCCTTCACAAATGAGATTTGTCTTGGACCTATCTGCATCGTTTGAAAAATGACTAAGTGCTCATAAATGTTTTGATAGGAGAGAAGAAAAACAAAGGAAAATAAGCAAGGGAAAGGGTAAGGGAAATCCTAAGAGTGGCTAAATGAAAACACCAAACTGATAAAAAATATGGATCAACATCTGGCTCCAACTGTGGGATAGTGACCCCCTGCGGGTTGCTAAGAACCCAGAATCATGTTCCATTGGGCGATGGATTCAAATTAAGAAAAACAAACTGAAAATATGTACAAGGTTTTTGATTGATGGGGAATCAACAAAAAAAATGCTTCAGATGTTTCCCATTGACGAGAAATGACTGAATTACACCCTTCATGTCTTTGAGTATGTATGAATTATGCCCAATTATTTTTTCAATTTGGTATGGGCCAATCCAAAGAGCTTCAAATTTTGTGTGGGATGATGGTTTCTCTTTTGCTTTATTCCAGAGCAAAACTAACTGGTCTTTTTGAAAATCCTTTGAAGTTTCACTTTTATCGAAATACTTCTTAATTGTTTCTTGCCACTTTTCATTGCTAATACCGCCTGCTCTCTTTGTTCCTCGAGTTGTAGAAGTTCATTATATCTCCTTTGCATTGGTGATCATTTATCATCCTTTTATCATTCACAACCAATGTCAATGCATTCAGTTCCATGTGCAAGGGTAGTCTTTGTTCCATGTGCAAGGGTAGTCTTTCTTCTTTCCCATATACCAAAGTGAAAGGAGAATGTCTAGTTTCCTTTTTTGGAGTAAGTCGACTTGCCCAGAGCGCATCTATCAACATATTATTCCAATTCTTGCGGTTAGCTTCAATAGTCTTCTTGATAATTTGAATCAATGTCTTGTTTTTTTATTCTTCCATTCCATTTCCTTGAGGGTAGTAATTAGAATATTGACCCGTGACTATTCCATATTCACCACATAATCTTGTGAATTTAGATCCAATAAATATTGAACCATTCTCGATTATGAATTTTTCTGGCACTCTAAATCTGAATAATATGTTTTCTTTGAGGAAATGGATCAATTGGTTTGAATTTTCATTTCTTAAAGTTGTTGCTTCTTTCCATTTTGTAAAATAGTCAGTTGTTGTAACAATACATGAGTTCCCCTTGCTAGATTTAGGATTTATCAGACCAATCACATATAAACCCCATTGAATAATTGGCTGCTCTACTATAGATGTTTTTAAGGGCATAACAACCCTTTTCATTTTTCCTGAGAAAGTATGACATGAGATGCATTTTTGAATGAAATCATAGGAGTATTTAAATAATGTTGGCCAATAAAAACCAACTTGGATGATTTTATGGGTTGTCACCACTAGTGAAAAATTTCCCCCATAGATCCCCTTGCGAGACTCTTGGATTACTTTCATGGCTGTGAAGTGATCCAAACATCTTAATAGTACACCATCAAAATTTCTCTTGAAAAATACTCCAGACACCATAACATAATTGTTTGTTTTCATTTTCAAAGTTCTTCTTTCCTTCGAAGACATTTCTGAAGGAAATTGACCTGATTTTAAATAAAAGATTATGTGCTTATACCATTCAGAATTCTCCAAACTTGTTTCTTGAATTATAATGTTAAATCCATCATCAAAAGAAGTATTTATAGCTTCAATTCTTGTCATGAATTTACATAGACATTTTCCTTTGATAACCTTCAATGGTTTAATCTCGATATCATATTCCTGAAGCTTGGCCAACCAATTATCCCATCTTCCTTCTTTGAGTTGTTGGTTCACAAGCATCTTAACTGGTGAATGTGGAACATAAGAAATTGTATGATTTGAAATAATGCATGTTCTAAAATGGGCAATTTCTTTCACAAGTGAAAGGGCTTGTTTTTCAATGGTTGAATAGTTCAACGCATAATCATGCAATGTTTTACTCATAAAGGCAATCAATAAATCTTCTTGATTCTGGTTTTTTTGGGTAATAATCGAAGCAATGGTTTCATCTGAATCAAAGGAATACAATGCGAAGTCTTTGTCAAAATCATGACTTACAAGGACCAGGGCGGTAGTAATGGCAAGTTTAATTTCTGTAAATGCCTTTTGAATTTCCGGTGTCCATTCAAATTTCTGATATTTCTTTAGCGACTTGTTTATGGGTTTAACATTAGAAGCATAATCAGGAAAAAATCGTCTTACAAAGTTTGTCTTTCCAAAAAAAGACTGGAATTCCTTTTTTGATGTTGGAGGGTTAAGGTCATTTATTGCTTTGCTTCTTTTGGGATCAATGTATACCCCTTCTTTGCTTACAACATGGCCTAACAACTTTCCTTTTGTTACAACAAATTAACATTTTTTTGGATTCAATGATATTCCATATGTTCTACATTTCTCGAAAACATGTCTAAGATGTCTGAGGTGTATCTCTCTTGATTTTGAATAGACAGTTAAGTCATCTTGATAATCAACCATGAACATTCCTACAAAATATCTAAAAGCGTGATCCATGGCCCTCTAGAAGTTTGAACCTGCATTTTTTAATCAGAATGGAATTCTGGTATAAGCATAAGTTCTTCATGGTGTTACAAATGCTATTTTTGGCCTATCCTCCTCAGCTACAATACCCTGATTGTACCCTGGAAACCCATCTAACATTGACATTAGCACAGCCTCTGTAACTTGTTGAAGAAGCATTTCCATATTTGGTAGTGGGTAATTGTCCTTTATACTAAATTTATTAAGATCCCTAAAATCGACACACAAGATGATCTCACCAGTCTTCTTCCTAACCACTACTCGATTTGAAAGCTAACTTGAATGTCTAATGGGAGAAATTATGGTAGATTTTTCTAATTTCTCAATTTATATTTTTACCAAAGGATTTATCTTGGGGTTTATTGTTCTCAACTTTTGTTTGAAAGGTTTGGCCCCATATTTCAGAGGTATGATATGTTTGAATATTGATTTATCATATTCCTTTAAATCATTATAAATCCATGCAAACACATCTTGAAAGTATTTGAAAAGCTAAGTGTATTTGTCCCTCTCTTCTTTAGTACAACTTGTACCCGAGTTTATATACCTTGGTGATTCATGAGTACCAATGTTTATATTATGTGTTTCTTGGAATTTTCTAATAGAAGGCTCTTCGAGTGGTTTTGAAATTTTGGTTTGATCATCTCTCCTATAGAGGGATTCCAAATTGATGTATTTCTTTGGAGAAGGTTTTTGACTTTGCTCGTGAATTTTTTCTTGCAAATTCTGACTTTCTTTTGGATCTACTTCAGTTATGGTGTCACCATGTGTGAAAAATTTTACCAAATGTTCATCATTCTCAAAATCTTGTAAGTATTCTTGATTATCTGGGAATGATGGTCGAAAAATAGTCTTCATGTGATAAGTGTCTTCTTATTGTAAGTCTTCTATGTTAAACAGGAATGTAGTAACCACCAATGCATCAATTTTTTTATTCTTCTCTTTGGGGATAAATGATATGTTGAAAGAATTGAAAGGGTACATGAGATCTGGCACTCTTCTGGCATAAAATTTCAATTTTTCGCTTTTGAGTTTATATTTTCTTTTGATGTGATTTATAATAAATTCTGAATCACTAGTGACTAATAAGTTTTCGATCTTCATTTGAATAACAATGATCATACCTTGAATTAACGCTTTGTATTCTGCTTGATTATTGGTGCATGGAAATTCAATTCTTATGGCATGAGTACATGTAATAGCTTTGGGGATTTTGAAAATGATTCTTGCTCCATTTCTTGACTTAGAACATGCACCATCAAATGACATTTTCCAATATCCTTAAAAAGAGTCATTGTATTTTGTCTGTTCTTGAGGGCATATTTGTTCTGAATCAAAGACAACATAGTTTCCCATTCCAGCATCAAGATAATTCCTCATCAATTTGTTTTCCTTTTTTCTGAAATAAAAGGGTTTTCTTACTTCTTTGGGAAGTCTTACTATCGTTCCATCTTTATTTGGCAGCATCATACAACTTCCATCATTCATGATATAACCTCCAATCATTGAGGACCAATCCCTACCAAGGACAACTCCATATGCTGGAGGTAGATATACTACTACAATAGTGAAGACAATTGTAATATGAGAAGCTACAATTATCTAGGCACACAAGTATTTAATATCTCCATAATCCATAACTTTTCTTGAGTCAATAACATAAATGATTTCACCAGTCTCATAATGTCTGGTACATTCCATCCTGAGTGCCTGCATCATTGATAAAAGCATAATGTTGTTGGTCACCCCACTATCAATCAAACAATTATGCAACATGACTTCATGATTCTTTATGGTGATGTAAAATGGTGGAACCTTTTCTCTGGGTTTAGTTGAAGAATAACTTTGTGGTCGTTTTGAATTTATAACTACAACCTCCATTCTTATATCTGCATCATCTAGTATCTTCAACAAATTTTCCGTTTGTTGTGGTATTTTGACAACTTCCATAAAAGGAAAAGTGATTCTTCATTTCAAAACTTCATCCATTATATTATATGTCATTGATTGTGGAGTCTTTGTCTGGTTAGCAATAATTTGTTGCTTCATTGTTTTTTCTTGACCCGACTTAGTCTTTTTTTTTCTGGAACTTCTTTTGTTTTAAACTTGTTTACTTGTGGCCTTGTTTGGACAACATTTTCTTTCAAAATATCAGATTCATCTTGTTCATTGAAAATGTAAAAACATGATTCCAGTTCATCAATATGCACTAATTCTAGACCATCATCTTGAATAACGTTTGATTCTAGGTAGATATCTTCAAAGTTTTTAAAATGACAACCTCTTCTAATTAAAGAGAAATTGGGTTCGGTGATCGAGGTGCTCTTGGTATTTGTTCTTCATTTCTCCTATCATTTATTTCTCTTTTCTCTCGAGTAGGAATCCTTGTTTGTTCCTGAGCAGGAACTCTAAAGTTTTGGTCTTTTGGAGGAAATTTTCCAATTCTTCTTAACCTCGTCAGCTCATTTTTCCTTTGTCGAAATGGTTCTATTCATTTAGTGATCTCAACTCTTTGGCTGGTTTCTTGGGTTGTGGTTGGATCATTTCTTACATCTGGGATAATACCTTGAAACGTTCCACTGCCAATTTCTCATTTCTCTACATTCTTTGAGCTTGAAGATCCTTGATTTGATATGGTAAGGTTACCCATTTCTCTTTGAACGTTTCCAAGGATAATTTTAGGATCGACATTTGTTTCTATCATACTTTCTTCCATTTTTGTTTACTTTCTCATATCTCCATCCAAATCATCTATTTGAGCATCCATGATAGCATATTTTACATTAGCTGGTTGTTGTGGTAAATCCCCCCTTGTAGACAGGTTGAACTGCCTTTGGATCGGGTTTCCTTTGATCCAAGACAAAAGGAAAACAAATGGACACTAACCTCCCCTTAAGACTAATTTATATGTTCATTAATGAAATCAGAAGAGAGAGATAAAGAGGAAAATGTAGATGGATTACCTCTTTCCTATAGGTTGTGCACGTTTCTCCAACTGTTGAACTTGATCTCCAAGCTCCTTATGTGGAAGTAGCCCTCCTGCAAGAGATGAGCCAATCCTCTTCTGCTACTATACATCGTTAGACAAAAGTAGATTTATCTATGATGGACTTAAACAAGACAAAGACAAACATTCATGAAATGAACAATGTAGACATTAAGAAAAATAGGCCAAGTTATATATTAAAAGTGGAAATAAATGGAAGATTTACAACCTCAATGACGATGTTGCAACAATTCCTCCAAGCTCTCCTTTTTCTACCCTCTTTGTGCCACAAGACTATAGGTATGATGCTGTGAACTACTTCCTCACAAGATCAAAGGTTTGATATTCCCTAGTTCCCCTCTTTTTACCTTAGAATGTAGGCTCATTATAAAGGAGTTAGAGGCTTAACCACCATGGAGAATATGACTCACTAGATCCACTAAATTGGGATCTCCAAGATTTTTAGGGAGAAAATATCTCTCAAGGATTTTAGGGAGGAAATATATCTCAAGATCCATCAAATTAGGATATTGGTTTGAGAAAATATCTCAACCATTCATGAGACTCTCAACTTCTCCTTGAGATTAGGAAACTATATGTGAGGTGGATTCTCACACTAAATTAATTTCCTTTTTTCAATAAAATTGAATAATACACGTGCATAGAGTATTTTGACCTTCATATGATAAATTTCTCTCCCAACATGTCTACGTATCATGACAAACACTCCCTCACTCAAGTGTGACAAATAGGTGTGTAACATTGGCATACCATTCTTATAAAACTAGAGTCTAACTGAGTCATTTGGTCTTTGATTTTGTGGAATTTGATTTAGTAATTTGTAAAATTGCAAATTGAAATCTCTTATTCTTTCACCTTTCTTAAAATGGATTTGGGTGAATTGAGTTAATAAAGTATGGTACACAACTAGGGGTGCATACATGGTCATAAACATAGCTTCTATATCATCAAAGGATAAAATTGACTGGACTGGAAGAGACACATGCCATTCATAGGTTGGGCCTATCAATGTTTGCAGGAACATTCTCACCATTACATCATCATGTTCTATTAGATGTATTTCACACATAAATAAAAATTGATCCATATATATTTTTTGGTCCATTACTCCGTCTCCTGAAAATATTGGTAAGTCTCCTTGCAGAAGAGTAGGTAATTGATGTTGTTCCACAAAAAGGTTAAGTGGGCTATTTCTAACCCTTATTCATGAGATTATTTGTCTTTCTCAATTTTCAGAAATTTCATTTCTTCTTTCTTCTCGATTTTATGAAATTTCATATCTTCTTTATTCTCTATCACCCATCCTTTGGATTTCTCTTGTCTCGATTTCAGAACTTTCCCCAACTTAAAGATTTCAAAGTTTTTTACTTATAATTATCATTATTGGTCCTTTATACATTTCCCGTCTTTTTTTCAATTTCCAACCCTTTGTCTTTCTCTTCTTGCAATCTCTCTTTCTTTTTCACAAGCAAGTATTTCCCATGAATTTTCTAATTTTTCTCGAGTCTTGGATGTTTTTATTGACAAATTATACAATCGGTGTAATATGCTCTGTTGATTTCCAAGACCAATTTGCAAATTTTGTTGATTCGAGTTAGGTTGAGAGATAAATTCCGGTTTGTGAAACCGACCTTTTTCTCTTCCCAGTATGGTCGCCAAAATGTTGATCTAAAAGACTGTTTCACAGTCTTAAGATCAACTTCACGAGGGTATAAATCCTCCTACGTTTTTAAAGAGTTGGTGCTCCTCTTTTTCTTATAATTCCATGAAAATAAAACAAAACAAAGTCTCATAATGACTAGACTTAATATTTACATTCACATTCAAAGAAAAGCAACATCTGAGATTGAGACCATGTGTTTTAAAAGAAACTCATATGTACAATATTTACATTGTAAACATATAAGATGCACATAAAAGATAAGGGACTGATATACCCATCACAACATTCATCAGAACATTGAACAATACCCACGAATAGAAAGAACAAAAAATGGACCACAATTAGAAGAGAACCTTAAATTATCATTCCATAAAGCACCAAAAATATTATGTTGGATAAAACACTTGGAAACTCAAGCTTCAGATCAAAGTCTTTGAGAATACAGTAATGTAGTATCCCAAGTAGCTTTCATGGAGTCTCAAAATAATAATAATTCTTTAAATAAAAAGGTAAATCTCTTTACAGAAAATAAAGTGCATTCACCCTTAAAAGAGGATTGGGATAGGGCTTCTGTCGACCATGAAGTAAAAAGACCTAGAATATAAAAGAAGGACAACCAAGAATCAACCTAAATCCCACAAAATATCGAGAAGACAAAGGCAATATGGAAAATGATTGTACCATAAATGAACGTAGGGAAAAATGAAAGGGTAAAATTATGTTTGACTAACTATGATGGAGAGATATCGTAACCTTTACTTTCTTGATGTTGGCTCCTTTATAGGAGTATGTTGTGGTTGAGGTGGCATACCCACTGTAACTATTTCTTGATTTTCTAGTTCAATAATTTTGATTAATGCTTTTTTCAACCACTCCTCATTGTACTCCCTTAATGTTGCCATGATAATTTCATGCTTAGTTTTAATTTCAAACAACTGATTTTCAAATTCCCTCAAATCTAGCTCTGATTGATGCAATGTGTCATCCACTTCATCATTCCCGTTGATATACCAAACTAACCATTTTTCGACTTCATCTTCAAAAAATCCTATAATTTCGGTAAATTCATTAGCCCAAGCAACTTTTAATGCACTAAGTTGTCCCGTTAAAGATTCTTTGGTCAAGATCATGGTATCCATCAATAAATTGGGACCATTCAATTCTTTAGTAAGACTAACAAGTTTAAGAAATAAATCACTTTTCTTATTCCTTAAGACATCGGTTCCATTTATCATTTCTCTTAATTCCTTGATTTTCCTTAGCCAACATGCATTGATCTATTTCATACGATAAGGTGATGAAAGTTTTTGTTCCTTCCTTCGAGCTTCAGTTAAGCTCGAGACTTTGGCTGAGAATGTGTTTACAACTTCCTTAAAAAATCCTTCATCGTTTTCCAAATCCTTTTGCAAGTTTTATTTGAAATTCTGTATTATGGACGGAAAGCTAGCAATACTTTGGGCAAGCTCCCAAATCTTTTGAATTATATCAATTCTCTTTTGTATGGAACCACTAACACATTTTCTTACATCCTGCAGTAAACTTGACGAGCCTTTGTATTTTGTACTTCTTTCTGGGATGTCCTCTAACTCAAGTGTAGGTTGAATCGAACTCAAAGGTTTTGGACATAATGGTCTTGGTACCAAATCAACTTCCAATTCTTTTATCCTCTTCTTTAATTCTTTAATTCTGGTTTTCCATATTGAGAATTGATTGTTTTAATGCCTCTCCAATAGCTCCATAGAAGTATGAAATTTTGGATGGTGCTACTCCATCCAATTCAATTGAAGATTTCCATCGTTATGATGACCTTTTATTCTTGGTATTGATTTTTTCCAGCAATAGTTTCTTAGTTTCACGATTGTATGTCGCATGGTGCAAAGTGACATATTCCTCTTCAAATATTTTGGGATCCTGGGTTATTATAGCATCAAAAATTTCTCTTGTTTCTAACAACCTTTGTGAAGACCATCCAGATTCTTCAATGAGCTCGTCCATGTCCATTGCATGGGGACTTTCTTGATTTCTGGTGCGTCTAACTCTGCTGATGATATATCTATTTTTATTTTCATGGGAGTGTATGTAATGTGTCTTTTTTCAATACTTTTCCTTGGTGGGTCTTTATCTCCACTGTCATCTGAGCCTCCAACTAATGTTTTTCTAGTATCAATTCCACTGGTTCTATTCTTCATTCTCGATGGAGTGCTTCTTTGGGATGTTGTTGGAAAATTGGGGTTTTGACTTGTTGTTTCTCTATCATGCTATATATGTACTTCATTTTTGTTGTTTATTTCTCATGTGTCGTAGGCCACTAATACCTAGAGATCCAAGTTATCTCTATCACCCTCTTGAAATTGTTCAATATTGGTGCGTGAAGAATACCCCACTAACTACATATGTGTAATAAATTTGTTGTCTGGGTCAAAACCTTCAACAAATTTTTCTTCCTTCAAACCCAAATGTTCATGATGTCCCACCAATTCATTAAGGTGAGTTATGTGCTTAAGAGTGAAATTCCCAACTTTCCATGGTAGGGGTATAAATTGATTTTTCCTCTTGTCATGGAAGAAGTGGTCCCAAGTCTTGTATTGCCTGCATACTTCCTTGAAAAAGAGTCTACCTGATGTATAAAACGGTAAAAGGAAAGGCTTTACTTACTACCAAATAATCTAATTACAATAAATTATTTGGACAATTCATAAACCCCTTTTCTAGAGAGAAAAACGGTTTCTTCTAGGGATAACCTTGATGTGTTCTATCCAAATATTATTATTTTTAATTCTGAGATGAAGTAATTATGAACTGGGTTTAAACTGTAATGAGATTTATGTCTATATAGGACCGAATACCATACATAGAATAGCTCCAACTTAAAATCAACATGTTTTCCTCGTGGAAAGTCTTCAAAGACATGGCCATAAGCAATGGCGAAAATGAGGTAAGAAGTTATATAAAATTTTTGAGACTTTTTGAGGCTATTCCATTGGAAGGAAATTTCACATGAGATAATATAACCCTAATCAATGATGTATTTTTCATACATGGCACAATGGATAACATATATAACATTTCTTGATACAAACATAGTAGATTCCAAACCAATAATACAGGCAAATAACCATGCAAATTCTCTGTACGGGTACTTCAATGAAATTACCTAGATTCTGGAAGTACCGGGGCTACAAGTTGGATCCTCCAAGTAATTTCTCATAAGTTTGTTTCCTCCTTTATGTTTCTTCAGAAATTCATCGACTTCTTCACTCTTGAATCACATGGTTGATGCAGGAAGTCGTAGCATTTTGGAGAATGTTGAAGGGTCTAGAGAAATGGGTTGATGACCTTGAATTTGAATTATTCTTCGTTCAAAAATGAATTTATCTGTGCACCATTGAACAATCTCCTTCATGTTAGTCACCTCCGGAACGCATCCTTTTAATGCTATTCCTGAGGTCCAAATTAGGTTCATTTTCTTTTCGGTTGAGAAAGAGCCTTGTAGTACTTATATGCCTTGGACCACTAGAAATGTTGATCTTCACGACCCAATATATTTAGTCTATCTCCACAAAACAACTCCTTTTTATTTCTTGACATTCTTTTCTTATTTTGACAAAAGGTGGTGCTACCATCAATACTTACAGCTTGAAATAATTGATTTTATTAAATTCTACCACGTACTCGCTTGATAACTCGATGAATTATAGATCATGCTTTCAATGTCATCGGATTACATGAGATTTGGATTTATTGCGACCTTTAATCGATGTGTTATACATTAATAATGACATTATGTTTATACGAGTGGTGACTGACGTTCATGGGATAGTAAATATGATGGGAAAGTGGTGATGTGATATTATGATGGACATAAAATGTTAAGTATGTAGGTGCGAAATGATGTATGGAAGTGTGAAATGCATAACACATAAATTCTTAGTTGTGGACCTACATGCTTTTGAATGTGACTTTGGGAAAGGGTGAAGAGGTCCGCATTGGGATTGCAAATGTGGTTAAGTGTTTAAGAGGGATGTGGACTTGCAGAGTTACAGACATGAAAACTCAAACAAAAGACTAATGGGAAGTGTGTGAATCTGCATTTGCTTTGGTGAAAAATTTGACTAAGTATCGAAAAAAAGTGAAAAAAGGAAAAAGGAGCAATGTGTTTTGGTGAGTGCAGGGTTTCAGACCTGGGCATTCAATAAAGTTTAACCAATGCTATGCAGCTCTGAATCCACATTTTTGAAAAATGACTAAGTATAAAAAGTGAAAGTGAATAAAAGGTATTCAGAAGTAAAGATAAAAAATGTTAGTAGTGTGAATGCAGACCTACGATACGACATGCTTACAGGCCTGCGTAAATGAGATTTGTGTTGCCTCGCTCTGTATTGTTCCAAATATGGCCAAGTGCTCGGAAAGTTTTTGATACGAGAGAAGAAAAACAATAAGCAAGGAAAAGGGTAAGGGAAATCCTAAGAGTGGCTAAATGAAAATGCCAAACTGATAAAAAACATGGATTAAGAGGGTTAAAGGTCTATGGTCAGAGTCAGGTTCATGGTCATTTAAAAGGTCAAAAGTTACTATTTGGTTGGAAACGGGGATATCTTATATCACATAATCTATGACACTACTACCTAGCCCATGAATACAAGTCATTTGGTTGGAGTTTAGTCACTTCATTACTCCATTGCAAATCATTAGGTCTTGAGAGCTACAGAGCTTCACCAACTCAGTACCAAACAAATTCTCAGTTAGGTCTTCATAGATTATTTTGTAGCTATTAGCTAAAACAAGGTCCTCATCTAGCCATATAGGATTATGGTTGGAATCATTGCTTAAAAGAGTATCTTGGTTAGTTGCAGTCCCAACATTAAAGTCTCCTAGCAGGAGGATATTACCTTAAATTTTCAAACTATAAATATCTTGTTCTAAATTATTATAGGGACAATTTCTGTCTAGATTGTTTTTCTTATAAAAACTAGAATTAATAAAATAACAAATTGTTATATACATATTTTTAGCATTGATGTCTGGAATTTCTATCCAAATATATTGATTGAGAGGGTCGATCTTATGAAGTTGAATGTAAGGAGAAATGTTCTTTCTAATATAACAAGTTATGCCTCATATCCCTCTACAGTAGGACTTTTTGTTCCATGCCGACCACAAGATAAATCCTTCGATGTTAGGGACCTTAGACTCTTCATGCTCCCAAGTTTTAACTAGACAAATAATATCAATATCACTCGGGATCCAATTTATCATAGGAACTTTGTGCCATGGAAAGCCACGATAGTTCCAAAAAATGACCTCGAGTGTCTCAAATTCCTATTTATTTTTATCCTTCTTGTCTCTATCCCTAACAATAACTTTTTGATTTCTAACTATTGTCCATTTTCCTTCTTTCATGACTTCTTTTACCTTTTGAACTTCCTTCCTTAATTCAACTTGGTATTCGGTTATCAGGCCTTCATTTATAAATATTCCTGACCCTTTTAAGTTTGGAGATTTACTGAGTATGCTATATTTATGGTCATTACAACTTACTTTGACACAGATCAACCTGTCTTTATGATCAATTATTTTTCCTAGCCTCTTTGCTTCTATGAGGTAAGTTGTTTCAATTTGTAATTTATTTTTTAATTCTTCTTTTACTATTGCTAGCATATCCTCCTCTTGTTGCTCTTTTATACCAAAAATTATGTGGTTCAAGGCTCTTTTATTACGCTCATGGCCCAATTTGATTAGCTTATTCATTTCCTCTTTGATGGGTTTGATATCCAATTTGTTTTCTAGATTACCGAGGGTCAAATTGTTGGTTATTTTTTCTTATAGCTCTTTAATCCTAGCTCTCAAGTTGTGATTTTCTTCAACCTCTCCTTCCTGGGTTGATTGTTTTTGTTTTTCTATTTCTTGAATCTTATCCTCCATTGTCTGCAATTGACTCTTGAACCCTAACAATATATCCTCTATCTGAGTTTGAATCGTATCTTCAAAGAGTATTTTTTTTATCAAACATTGTCTCTAGCTCTATTTGGAGTTTTACATCTCTTTCTTCACTCCTTTTTTCTAATGATTCTAACTCTATTTGTAGTTTGACATCTCTTTCTTCTCTCCTTTTTTCTAACGATTCCATATATTCGTAAAGGCTCTCTAGGGTGAATTTGGGGGGGCTCCCCTTGACAGGATGACTTTTTGGAATATGTGATGGAGTGCTCATATTGAAAAGAAGAGAAAATATAAGTAGCAATTGTTATTTTGGATTGAATTTAAAATGGAAAATAATTTTTTTAATTGATAATAATGATAATAATTATTATCTCCAAAATCAACTTTTGCCTATTAAACTTTGATTTTTTTTTTTTAATTTTTTTTATATTTAAATTTCTTTAATTTTCACACGTTACTAAATTATAAATATATTTTAAATTAAACTTAAATCAAAGTAACAACTGATTCACCTGATTTACGAACATGAGCCCACGTGTTGAAGAGACTAGAATTGACGGGTGGAAGAAGCTAGAACTAAAAATTATTCAAAACCACATAGATTATTCCTATCAAAAAGTTCAAAACCGAAGAGATTATTCCTCTCACTGAGACTTCAAAACCACATAGATTATTCCCATCACCGAGAGTTCAAAAACCACAGAGAAGTATTATGGCTCACATCACCAAGAGTAACCGCATAGATTATTCCCGTAAAAAAAAGGTCCAAAATCGCAAAGAAGTATTATTCCTGTGCAAAACTGTAGAGATATAATGTTCGAAATAAAATATCTCTTTCAAAACCACCGAGAAATATTATTCTCATTCAAAACCACATATAAATAATGTTTGAATTAAAATATCTCTTTCAAAAGAAGTATTATTCTCATTCAAAACCACAAAGAAAACCCGTTCAAAACCACCAAATAGATTTTGAATATAATAATAATAATAATAATAATAATAATAATAATAATAATAATAATAATAATATATTTTTAAGGTCATAACCAAGCCATACACCAATTGGTGTATGAGGCCCCCTTATTTGTGGGATAAGTGAGATTCAAATCCAGAAAAGGTGAGATATATAATCATATAAAGATTTTGTATATCTCTATATAATAGTAATGATTATATATAAAATTATTATTATAATATAATTATTATATTTTAAATTTATATTAAAAAATATGTGAGCAAGCTCACATATATGTGAGCTTGCTCACATATATGTGAGCAAGCT
>JASDQU010307916.1:36617-65237 GCA_032191745.1 Picea mariana
GGAATGGCTTGGTCATGGTTGTAAGTAACTCTATCTCTGGTTCAAACACTCTAAAATTTGATGATGTTGTTGGTGTTATCCTTAGCGAGGAAATGTGATGGAAAAGCATAGGTGAGACATTAGGTAATGCGTTAAACATGGAGAACAAGGGAAGAGAAAAGGATGGAGGAAAGGGCTTAGGGAACTGCAATAATTATAGGAAGGGAAGATCCAAATCCAGACTGGGAAATAAATATTGTTGGAATTGTGGGAAGAAAGGACATATGAAGAAAGACTGCAGAGCTCCAATTAAATAAATAGATGGACAATAGGAAAACAATCAGGAGGAAAATGTAACAGGTGATGTGTTACAAGATGCCTTGATTATTTCTATAGATAATATTTTTGAGTCTTGGGTAGTAGATTTAGGGGCTTCATTTCATGCCACACCCCATAGGAAACATTTCCTAGATTATGTTCAAGGTAATTTTGGCCATGTTCATTTGGGTGATGATGCACCATGAAAAGTTGTTGGAATGGGAAAGGTAAAAATAAAGCAAAGGAATGGAAATCAATGGTTTTTGAAAGAGGTAAGACATGTTCCAGATCTAAGGAAAAAGCGTATTTCAACAGGGAAGTTGGCAAGTGAAGGTTGTATATCCATATTTACAGATAAGTTGTGAAAGGTCACCAAAGGATCAGTGGTGATAGAAAAGGGAGAGAAGGTAGGTACATTGTATTTATGTACTGGTAATATTGACTCTTCTATCTCTTTAGCTTATACAGGAGTGGATACAACACTATGGCATCATAAGCTTGGACAGATGAATGAGAAAGGGATGCAGATACTTCACAAAATAAATTTGTTGCCAAATCTTAAACAAATTGATTTGGACTTCTATGAGCATTGGGTTTATGGAAAGAAGAAGAGAGTCAGATTTCTCATAGTTGGAAAATAAAACTAGAGTTAAAGGTTAGATCTTGCGCATACAAAAGTATGGGGACCAGATCAGGGATCATCTCTTGGTGTCTCTCGTTATTATGTTACTTTTATTGATGATGCAACTAGAAAAACTTGGGTTTATTGCGTTTGAGAAATATCTAATGTTTTTTATACTTTTTGTAATGTCCCCGACCATCCATGCTGGGCGGCGCTACGCCACAGAACTCTTTATGTTCTCTCCTTGTGGAACATACTGTAACATACCCAACATCAAATTGATCTATGCCACATAAAATTTTTGAACTGCATGCAATTAAATTATATACACACAGAGCTCTTATGGAAACACACACACACACACACACACACACACACACATATATATAACGTAACAGACAAATACGTTATGTAAATGCATGAATTCATACTAAAACGACAGTAAACATATACAGGAAATACCCATAAATTTACAGACAGTTATAAACACACATAGATAAACCCATAAATATAAGCACATAAATAGTTGCAATGCAACATGTAAATTTATCACATAGATTGGCACTTATCTTGGTAAGAATGTCACTAACTGTGTGCAGACCTTCCATGAACCTCCTAGCCTTAGACCACACTTTTCATCACTCTCAACAGTGAGTCACCCCCGAGCTAGGACTAAAATCCACCGGGGTAAAGGGATTCCTAACCAAGCTAAAGGCTCATAGACAACATGAAGGATTTCGTCTTAGGTGTTGTTGGGCACTTTAATTGTCTAAATAAATAGATGATTAATGTGTTCAATATAAATTTTCAAACCCAGGGAAGTTTTGTTATTGCAAGATAATTATGCACAATCTATGCTAGATTATGAAACAAACACTAATCGAATTGCAGTAAAGTAAACTAAAGAAACATAATTGAAAAGCCGAACACTTAACACAAGTTGCTGACACAGTTGGAGTCCTTACAGAAATGAAATCACACTTGAATAATTGAAAACCCAAATTGATGGGTGTATAAGAATCCTGGATTCTCTATTAATTTTCTACTTTACTCTTGTAGAAAGAAGTTTTGTGCTAATTGTCGAAGGGAAACCTACTTAATTGCAGAAAGGGGATTCACACTTTTATTTTCTTTTGCTTGAGAATTGAGATTTAATCTAATACAGAAAAAGGGAAAACAAATCTCCAACAATATTCAACAATTGACTCTAACTTCTCATGAGACTCATTGATGTGCATTTAACAAGAAAGAACTGAACTGTAACAACAAATGTATTCTTAGAAATGATAAACAGATAAATCATTCAAATCAAGGCAGTTAATCTAAAACATAAAAACATAAAAACAGAGGGGAGTCTGTGAGGAAGGTGGGCCCTTTCCTTCTTACCGAATCCACTCGAAAATAGGCTACAGTAGGTTAAAGAAACTCAATGCACTTCTTTATTGATTCACAAAAAGGGTTAAGATACAATATGCTCTTTCTTCACTCTCTGTTCCACAGCTATATTTTGGTACCCATGATTAAAAAATCTCTGCTATTTAAAGACAGAGTCATTGAGTTAAAACAGACTCAGAATAGCCTTGAGAATCGGATATTCTCAAGATGTTCATATGATATCAAGGATCTGTTATCATTACAAAATTTGTTAAATGATCTTCATCACCAGTGTGAGTAAAAACGCGTAACAGCTTTGAGGATTGGTCTCCAGGGATCAGATTTGCATGATAGACCAGCTTCGAGGATCGGTGGACATCTGTTACAGCGAGTGTAACATTTTCCACAAAAGGTGTGCAGTTGTTGTGGTTGTGTAACAACATGTAGAGTTGGTGCACAATTGTATCATCCAGTGTAATAGTAGTGATTTTTCTTCAAGACTTGGTTGTTCTACACATTTTAATCATTATTTGAACATTCATGGGTAAAATATGAGAAACGCTACCAATAAAAAATGTTAAGTGAATAAAATATAAAAGAAAGATCAATGATTCATACCTTGGGAAAAAGGGTCTTAACAAACATTTAGTAGGCATTTAGTATAGAAATGGTAAGGTTGAATGAGAAAAATATATAGTGAAAAAGGGACATTTATGGGTCCTAAGATGCCCCCCAACTAAATACATTGCATGTCCTCATGCAAACCACATTCAAGCCTTACTCTAAGTATGAGTTAAGGAGGTGACTCCTCCAATGCAAAATTGCTAAGACAAATCGCGAAGTACTAGTATGGGAAAAACCTATGTGTCCCCCAACATCTATTGTTTTAGAAGTCTGTCTGCGTTGCTTTGCCTTTAAGAACATAAGAATTTTGATTTTCTTGAGTTACAACTTGCAAGTGTAGCAAATGTTCTTGTTTTAAAGCTATTAGTAAACCAACAACTACTTTAGTACGTTGAGATCTCCTCTGCCCTACTGGTTTTTTTGGAGCAGTAAGGTCACTTTCTATTTTGACTGAGAAATTGGTTGTTTCTTCAGCCTAACCATTAGTTGGTACCTTGAGGATTTTATATATTGCCTGAAAGTAAATATCACCACATTGATAGCACATGTGCTCTCTATTCTCATTCATAACAGTGGTTTCCTGTGCTTATATACCCAAAGTTGAGTTCTCAGAGTTTTGTTGTTGAGAAACCTGCAAGTCCTTCATTAGGGATTCCAACTGTGCTTTGAGGTGAACATTTTCCTTCATTAATTCAGTAATACTGGAATTTTCAATACCTTGTATCTTCTTTTCAATCTGAGAAAACAATGGAACAAGTGGCACATTGTCATTATCCTCTCTAGTTTGTGTAACTGGTTCTTGTGTAACAACTACTTCTGACATGAATGGTTCTTGTGTAACAGTCTTTTCCTGGTCAACTGGTTCTTGTGTAACAGCTAATTCTGACATGATTGGTTCTTGTGTGAAAGTCTCTTCCTGGGAAACTAGTTCTTGTGTAACAACTAAGTTCGGGGAAGAGGCTAGTTCTTGTGTAACAGTCACGTTGTTGAAAAATTAGGATAATAAACGAAGAATGGGTAATGCTTGTTCCATATTCTTCCATCTGACTACTTCCTCAGCAGACCTTGTTGACCTAGTTCTACTCTTAGGTAATGTAGAGACGAAAACATGGGATTTCCTTTTCTTAGCCTTAGGAGAAGGAGGGCGCTCTTCAAGAACCAGGAAAGGAGAAGGAGGGTGTTCTTCAACAGCCACACAAAGAGGAGGTTTTGGGATGTTGGGGTCTGATATAATCTGTACATCATCACTCAGAGAGTGACACACATAATCATCAAGCATAGCTAATGATTCTGTTGTAATTCGTGTACACTCGGCCTGCAATGATAAAATAGTTTCTTGAAATTCCTTGCACAAGGTAAATCCTAGAATATGTACCTCCATAAAATCAGTTAGCCGCTCACTTAGGTTTGTATCATTGATGTCAAAATATGGAAGTGTCTGATTATCATCAAAATCATGACACTCTGTCGCAACAACTCTCTTGATGCCTTTCTGAGATTTCCGGCTAGTTTGACGTTTACTTTTTTTAGACGATTCAGGGGTAGTGACAATAGGGGCTGGAAAGACTGTTGCAACAATAGGAGGGTTTTGAGTTTCTTTTGACGTGATTCTACTGATGCTTCTCTGAGAATAGCTTCTGGTTTAACATATGATTTTATGAGACAATTCATTGGTAGTGACGGTTGGGGATGGAATGGGTGTTGCAACAATAGGAGGACTTTGAGTTGATGTTGGTTCAACAGGAGAAGAAGTTGATGTACTAGCAATTACAGTGCAGGCTTGAACAGATTTTGCAACAAACCTTTCTGACCTACTTCTCTTCCTTGGTAAAGTAGAAACAGAGGCAAGGGTTTCCCTTTTCTTTGGTTTAGGAATAGGAGGGATTTTTTCAACAACAACTATCACAGTCGAGGGATGAGATTCATGAATTGGTTCAGGGATTGTGTTTGTAACTATTGCAGCCGAGGGCGGAGGCTCGTGAGGCTCAATCACATCTGTATGAATAGGGTCTGGCTATTCTGGATCAACATTGTCGAGGCGTTTCTGAGCAGTGTGAGAGGTGCTTATGATTTTGCGTTTGGTATTCGGAGTTGACTTACAAGAAGTTACAGTCAGGGATTTAACTGTTGGTGAAGTTGAGGGCTCAGGAATTGGCTGCTTGAGGTTGGCCATAACAGCAGGCATAGAGTTTTGTTGTTCTTCTTATTCAGGTAATGGGACATTAGGAATTCCCATTCCGTTATGAATCAACAACCCTATCATTCTTTGATTGGAAAGACAATTCATGGGATGCTTTGATTTCTTAACAAAGTGAGCCATATTATGCAAGGAATGAAGAAGATAATAAGGGATGTTTATTAGCTTCTTATGTCTTAAATGTGACAGTAGTATAAAATCAGAAAAATAAACAACTTGATATCTTCCTTCACATGTAATGTACCTCTTTACAAATTCTGATACTTTCCCCCATGGTTCTGGTAAGGAACTTACATCTTCACCTCGACCCTTGGTCTGAACTTGCTCATTGTCCACTAGAAAACCCGTCTGTGCTTCGGGAAGGTGTTATTTTTTGTTAATCCATTGTTTTCCTGTGGTCGACAACCCTGTCACGACAACCACAGTTTCCTCTCTCTCTGGAAATCTCACCCCATGCACCATTGAATACCCTTTTGTGAGATTCTGACTGAAATCCAACACCTCTGCTTCATTAAACCCTTGCAACTTCTTGAAATAAGAAATCTAGCCAACCTGCAGAAAGATTTGGTAAACATCTGGGTGTAGTAGCAACGCATCAAGATTTTCTGGCTCATACCTCACATCTGATCCTCCCATGACACCGTTTTAGAGTCTAATAGTCACAAAGGAGGAGAAATCGACACATAAACCAGATACATAGCAAGTTCGAATGTGGATTGCATAAATAACAGAGTGTCTCAGTGAAAATAAGTGTGGTCGAAAGGTGGCAGAAGTGATTATAAAATGGGATTTTGATTTTATGTCGGCGTAGATTTTCTCCCCCCCCCAACTAATCTGATTGGCTCATGGTGCAATGAATTTAGGACAACCGACAAATAAGCATTGAAGCTTGCTTCCATATCTACATCACTTTGACACATAAGACTAGTCACGTACCTCATAACTTACCGCATGAACCTCCCTGTCAAAGTAACTGCACTCTCCAACCACCATCTGATCCGCGTGGAATAGCTGTAATGATGAGAGATGACGCTGGAACGTGAGAAATAATGAGATGACAAGTGGAGCAGAGGCAAAGTCCTTTCTTTGGTCGACCAATTAGAAATCGACTGCTGTGGAATCAAGAAATGATGAAGCGGCCTTTTCGGTCAGAGAGAGTGGAAAACATAGCAGTGGAAGTGAAAAAGAAGCAGTGTGTCAGTATAAAGTCACATAAATGCAAAAAATGGGTGAAGCGGCATGTAAAACAGTGAAAAGGAATATAGCGGTAGGTGTATCGGCATGTATTTTCGCTGGATGGTGGAATTAGGCGTAGCAACATATAAATCGGCCAAAAGAGTCTAACAACATGTAAAACAAAATAGTCGATCAAATGGTGTAACAACAGGTGAATCGACCAAAAGTGTGTAACAACATGTAAGACAAAATAGTTGTGCAAATGGTGTAACAACATGTGAATCGGCCAAAAGTGTGTAACAGCATGTAACCCAGCTGAACACAGAATTCCTTAGTTTTTAGGAAGTTTTTCAAATTCCAGAAACCAATCCTTCGACTTCTTCTGCTTGAATATACATTTATCTTCATCAATCTATATGCACACAAGTAACTACCAAATACCCTTCTAGGCTGAATTTATTAAAAAAAAAACATTAAAGTTCTTGCAAAAACATAAAAAAATTCAAATTTACAGAGTTTATTTATATACAAGGTTTTATTAAAAAACGTAAATTCCTAAGGTTTAGAAGGGGAAGGAGCAAGCTCTATTCCTTTTAAAAATTGGTAATTGGTATCAGCTGTACATCTGGATTTAAATTCTACCTTGGAAAGTGGACGCTGATATAGGTGCAAGCGATGGCCATTTGCAAGTAACTGTGTATTGGATCCATCAATAGTGATCAACCTAATTGTCCCATTGGAAAAAACAGTGTTGACCTTGTAAGTTCCTAGCCATCATGTACGCAACTTACCCTGAAATTATTTAAAGAGCGAATCATACAACATAGCCCAATCTCCCTTTTTGAACAATTTCTTCATGATGACTCGCTCATGCCACTCTGTTCTCTATTGTTGAATCACTGTGGTTTGATGAATAACGTCCAAACGCTTCTCATCTAACTCATTGAGCTCTTTCAGTCTGGCCTTTTGTGCCATAGTCAAGTCGAGATTGATTGTTGATGTAGTTATTAGGGTTTTGACTTTGAATTCAGTAGGAAAAATAGGGCTCTTTCCATATACCAACTCATAAGGAGAAAAACCAGTTGTGCTCCTCCAAGTAGTTCGATAAGCCCATAGAGCTTCATGTAATCTGTCAGACCAATCCCTACAATGTGCCCTCACTGTCTTAGTAAGAATAGCTTCTATGACTTTGTTGGTACTTTCCACCTGGCCATTACCGTGTGGATGGTATGGAGAAGTTGTTCTGTGAAAAACATGATATTTACTGAGTAGGGCTTCAAACTTATGTGATGTGAAAGGGGGTCCAACATCAGTTATTAATTCTTTGTGAACCCCAAACCTAAAAAATATATATTCAAACAAGAATGCTAAGACAACTCCTTCTGAGGCCCTGATGTGTGCTTTTGCCTCTACCCACTTGGTCATGTAATCTGTGAAGACCAATATATAGACTTTCTAATTAGAAGGTGTGTTAATGGGCCCTATAAAATCCATGTCCCATCTCTCAAAAGGCTCTAACACTACTTGAGGCTGGAGAGGCATCTCATCTCTATGATTTGTCTAACCTATGCATTGGCAACTGTCACAGGCTTGGACATACTTCTTTGCATCTTGAAATATTGTGGGCTAAAAATAGCCCATCCTCAAAATTTTATGCCCAGTCCTTTTACCAGCAAAATGACTTCCACAAGGGACATCATGGAAATATTTAAGAAGATCATAAAATTCATCATCCCTCACACATCTTATGATTTCTTGATCCAGGCCTATGTAGAAAAGGTATCTATCCAACTATACCGAGCACTCTTCTGAATAATCTTCCTTCTTTCTCTTGGAGATAGATGTAGAGGTACCTTCCCTAAAACCAAATATTTAGCAATGTCTGCATACCAAGGTGAGTGAGAAGATACTGAAAACAAATGTTCATCTGGAAAGGAATCATCTACTGGTGAATTATCATCATTCATATGCAATCTTGAGAGAAAATCAGCAACCACATTTTCTTTTCTTGGTCTATCGACTATAGTGATGTCAAATTCTTGAAGTAATAAAAACCATATTGTTAATCGAGCATTATTAATAGGTTTACTCATCAAATATTTAATTTTTGTATGACCAATATGAATAAAAGTAGGATAACCAGTGATATAATGCTTGAATTTATTGATCGCATAAACTACTACCAAGAATTCTCTTTCAGTAACTGTATAATTTAACTTAGCAGGAGCCATGTTCTTACCGATATAGTAGATAGCATAAGGATCTTTGTCCTCTTATTTCCCAAGTACTGCACAAATTGCAGTGTTTGAGGCATTTGAATAAATGTGAAAAGGCAAAGCCCAATTGGCCCCTCTCAAAATGGGAGTTGTGGACAATTTCTGTTTCGGATCTGCAAAATACAGTTCGTAATTGTCAGTCCAACGAAAGTTAACATATTTTGTTAATATAAAAAATAAGGGAGAGGCAAGCTTGGAATTTTTTTTAATGAATCTCTTGTAATATACAGCATGCCCTAAAAAACTTCTTATCTTTTTCTGAGTTGATGGGGTTGGAATGTCCAAAATTACCTGGATTTTGGTTGGGTCTACCTGAATTCCGGCATAAGAAATGAAGTGTCCCAGCACCACAGCTTCGCTCATCATCATATGACATTTTTATGTACTTAGAGAAAGATGATACTCTATATATCATTTGAGCACTCTTTCTATATTAGACAAAGCTTCATCAAAATTAGTACCATAAGGTGTAAATTCATCCATAAATATTTCCATACAGTCATTCACCATATCAGAGAAAATACCAATCACATCTCTTTGAAAAGTGGTTGGTGCATTACACAAACCAAATGGGAGAACCTTGTAAGAAAATGTACCCCAAGGGTTGGTAAAGGTAGTCTTATCTTGGTCTTGTGGAGCAATTTTTATCTGGTTATAGCCACTAAATCCATCTAAGAAAGAGAAAAATAATTTCCCAGATAGGTTGTCTAGAACCTGATCAATAAATGGCAGAGGGAAATGATCCTTCTGCGTGGCCTTATTCAGGGCTCTATATTCCACACACACTCTCCATTTACCATTCTTTTTAGGTATGATAACCAATGGTGAAATCCACTCACTGTCTGATATAGGGTAGATGAATCCGACATTTAGAAGTTTCTGGAGTTCTTCCTTAACAATTTCTTTAAGATTAGGGTTCATCCTCCTTTGGGGTTGGCAAATGGGTCGGCATTATTATTGATATATATATGGTGGGTGCATAGTTCAGAGGAAATTCCTTTCATATCAATGTAATCCCTGGAAAATGATTCCTTATGTTCAATCAATAACTTCATCAAATGATGAGTTTCAACAGAAGATAAATTGGAATTGATGTTTAGGGTTTTTCCAGGTTCGATTTCTACAACGATGCTCTTAGAACTGAGTTTAGGAGATAATTCAATTCTTTCAACAATTGACATTTCAGCGTTTGCTGTTACAACTCTTTCTATTACAACTGAATTAACTTGATTTGCAGTCATTTCAGAGAACATTTCTAGGCTTATCCCTTCCTGGGCAATAGGGTTGAAGATTCTAATCAATTGGTGGTGCGTGTTCTATGTAACAATAGAGGGGTCACTGATAAATCTATTGATTAGTTCATCCTCTATCTCATCTTTGAAACTCAGGGCTTTTCCTATGGTTAACACAGACAAAGAGTTTTCATCCTTAATGTCCATCCATACAGAATTTTCAGGTTCCACACTGGGCTTAGCATGAGGATAAAGGGTAAGTTTCTTGGTATCATAACCATCAGAGATGATCATTGAACCAGATCTACAACCAATGAAAGCATCGTCTGTAGCTAACCATGGTCTTCCTGGAATTAGAGGGTGGCCCCCTAGATAGGTTTTGGGTTGCAATATGACAAAATCAGCAGGATAATCCCATGAATCAACTGAAATAACTAGATCATCGATGACTCCTTTTGGTTTGATAGTAGAGCGACCAGCCAATTCAAAAAAAGTAGGGGTAGGTTGGACTTGCGTTAGTTGCATCAATTGTGTAGTCTCTATTGGCATAATGTTAATTGTTGCCCCTAAATCAACTAACACATGGGGAATAGATGTCTATCCAATTTTGACAGTGACTATAGGGTTTCCTGGGTCGCCATATTTAATAGGTGGGGTTTTTCCTAGCATTAGTTCAAACAATCTTCCCACTACATGCACTATGAGGGGGTCCCTAGGTTTTCTTCTAGGTCTTTTGATACAGAGGTCTCTCACAGTATTTGCTTAAATAGGGACATCCCTAATCACTTGAAATAGTGGAATGTTAACATGCATATTTTGTAATTGTCCTAAGAGATTGAAGGATGGTAATTCCATAGTTTTGATAATTTCTAGTCTTTCAGGGAATGGGGAGTCTGTTAATTCTATAATAGGTTGGTCAATTTCTTCTATATCAACAGATGGTCTTTTCCCCAATTCCTTGTCTGATTTTGAAGATGGAGCATCTTCAATTATTGGCTCGACTATTCTTAATGATCTTAATTTGATATCATCATAAGGCATATGAGTAGTAGACAGACCTGGCACATTGTGTATATCAATATTCTGAACGACCTTATTATTTGGATTTCGGTTAGGTTTCACAGGCATTTGAGTTCACAAGGGGGGATTGTTCTGTGGGGCATTGGGAGGTAACTGCAGTTGTTGTTGCTGGTACTGGGGTTGGAACTGTTGTTTATAGGGGTTTGGTTGGTGATGGTTTTGATAAATAGTCTGTTGTTGAGGGCCTCTCCAATATGGGTTCCATTGCCCATGGTGATTTTGTTGTTGGGGCATAGGTAACCATGCATTAAAATCATGATAAGGATGGGGCATCTGATTTGGAGAGGGGGCATTCAATTGGCCATATTGAAGCTCGTTGTTCACATTATTCCAATAATTAAGTGTTGCAGGAGAGAATTGAGGGATTGTACCTTGACCTCATGGTTTCCATTGTATCCTCTATGTTATTAGATAGGCAACCTCTGCTTCCTCATTAGTCTCCTTCATTGATGCGTTTACACCTGGTAAGGAGGGACATTTGTCAGTGGGATGATCAAATTCACAAATAAGACATACCTAAACACTGTTCAATGGGCACTGCCTTTTTGGATATTTGTCTCTGCATTTCAGACAAAAAATGGACAATGCCTTATCTTCTTCTGCTTGTTTCTATTTGATCTGCAGAGTATCAATTTGTGAAGAAAAAGAGTTAATCATATCTGTTTTGAAATCTTCTAACATATTACCTATTTATGCTCGTGTTGCCCCTCCATTGGTTGATTTTTGTACCCTTGAAAAAGTGGTATCCCTGGTAGCTGACTTATTCCTTGTAGATCCTCGAGATCATCTCTTACAAATATTTACAATGTCATGATAGGATTCCTTAGATATATCTCCCTTGCTTAGCATATTCAGCATATCTAAACAATCATCTCTAACTCCTTTTAGCAAAATATTTTTCAGAATGTCCTTACTCACATCTGGATGTCCAAATCTTTGTAGATTATACTGGAGTCGCTCCACAAACTCTTCAAGGGTCTCATCCTCCTTCTGAGACATTTTGAACAATTCCTCCCTTCGTTCCCTCATTCGGCAATAGTATTGGTACTTGTTTAGGAAAATCTACCTCATTGTCCCCATGTTGAAATATTCTCTCCTACAAGGCTCATGAACCATCTTAATGCATTACCCTTCAATGTAGCTAGAAACAATTTAAGCTTCTGTGTAGTGGTAGTGTAGTCATAGCTTTTACATGGAATATCAAATTCAAACATAAAATCATCTGGATCCTTAGTAGATAATCCATGAAAATTTGGTAGAGTTGAGAGAGGTATGTTTTCATAGGAGCCATCCCTCATTTGGGAATATCAGAAATAGGAAAGACCAGGGTAGAGATAGTATTTTCATCATTTGACTGATATTCGTTGTTTGGTGGATTCTGACGGTGGAACTCTTCTTCATTATCCCCTTGATTTTCCATATGTTCTCTTTCTCTCCACTCAATATGGAAATTGTCCCACTCTTCTTTAGTGACTATCTGTCTGTTGATCTAATAAACTGCTTCTTCTAGATTTTCCCTATTCCGAGCTACACTTCCTTGATCTTCAATATTCTCTAATGTTGCTTGTTGATTTGTTGGTGACAAATCTTCATCTTCAGCCCCTGATGAAAATGATGGCTCAAAATGGGGTAATTCTGATGACTGAGGAATATGTCTTCTTGGAGGATTTGAAGGGAAAAAGATAGATCCTGAAGAAGAATCTACTCTGGTTATAATCTCATCAACAAAGGTTGGCCTTCCCAGTGCAGGGTTCCTTCCTCCACCTCCTTTGGTACCTGTAGCATTAGTATTTTGGGGGATAGGTCCTCGTGTTCCTCGATTCATGCAAACTACTCATTCCTAAGAAAATAAAACTAATGTGCTTACAAGAATCTCTAATTATATTCCCTGGTAACGACGCCAAAATGTTGGGCACTTTAATTGTCTAAATAAATAGATGATTAAGGCGTTCAATATAAATTGTCAAACCCAGGGAAGTTTTGTTATTGCAAGATAATTATGCACAGTCTATGCTAGATTATGAAAGCAACACTAATTGAATTGCAGTAAAGTAAACTAAAGAAACAACATTGAAAAGTTGAACACTTAACACAATTTACTGACACAATTGGAGTCCTTACAGAATTGAAATCACACTTGAATAATTGAAAACTTGAATTGATGGGTGTATAAGAATCTTGGATTATCTATTAATTTTCTACTATACTCTTGCAAAAATATGTTCTGTGCTAATTGCCAAAGGGAAACCTACTTAATTGCAGAAAGGGGATTCACACTTTTATTTTCTTTTGCTTGAGAACTAAGATTTAATCTAATACAGAAAAAGGGAAAACAAATCTCCAGCAGTATTCAACAATTGACTCTAACTTCTCATGAGACTCACTGATGCGCGTTTAACAAGAAAGAACTGAACTGTAACAACAAATGTATTCTTAGAAATTCTAAACAGATAAATCATTCAAATCAAGGGAATTAATCTAAAACATCAAAACATCAAAACAGAGGGGATTCTGTGAGGAAGGTGGGCCCTTTCCTTCTCACTGAATCCACTTGAAAATAGGCTACAGTAGTTTAAAGAAAATAAATGCACTTCTTTATTGATTCGCAAAAAGGGTTCAGATACAATATGCTCTTTCTTCACTCTTTGTTCCACAACTATATTTTGGTACATATGATTACAAAAGATCTGATATTTAAAGAAAGAGTCATTGAGTTAAAATAGACTCAGAACAACCTTGAGAATCAGATATTCTCAAGCAGTTCGTATGATATCAAGGATCTGTTATCATCACAAAATCCGTTAAATGATCTTCATCACTAGCGTGAGAAAAAGCGTGTAACAGGTCTTAGGATTGGTCTTCAGGGCTCAGATTTGCATGATAGATCAGCTTCCAGGATCGGTGAACATTTGTTGCAGTGGGTGTAACAACTTTCACAAAAGGTGTGCAGTTGTTGTGGTCGTGTAACAACATGTAGAGTTGGCGCACATCTGTATCAACTGGTGTAACATAAATGATTTTTCTTGAAGACTTGGTTGTTCTACACATTTTAATAATTAGTTGAACATTCATGGGTAAAATATGAGCAATGCTACGAATCAAAAATGTTAAGTGAATAAAATATAAAAGCAAGATCAATGATTCATATCTTGGGAAAAAGGGTCTTAGCAAACATTTAGTCATTTACCATAGAAATGATAAGGTTGAATGAACAAAAGATATAGTGAAAAGGGGACATTTCTGGGTCCTAACAGGTGCTAACTCAAACTAACAACCCACAGTCCCTCATTCCCCACATGCCTATCCCACCTAGGAAGTGTGCCCCTTATCTACTCAATAGTCCTTCGGTTGCCCCACTTCCCTTCCGGGCTTCAACAACAGGCCGGGAAGGAAGTCTCAGAGCACTGTAGCTGCAGTTCAGAGCCTTCCGGAAATTAATCCTCAACAATTCTCTCACCCAGGGAATTTCTCACGGGTCTGAAAACTCGCTTCTTTAGTCCAACTCCCAAGCTAACCAGACACACCAACACAAATGGCTATGGATACAAGTTCAGGTACAGTCATGAAGATACAAAGGATAGCTCAATGTGTGTGAATACTCATGGATGATTGAATGATGGAAAGAATTATGGAAAAGATGATAGCAAATGAACTAAGTCCCAACAATATGTATGCATGTCCCCAACTTGACACTTGTCATGTTGGGAGCTACTTTGGCCCACTTGTACCCACCTTTAGAACTTAGGATAAATAATTATCCATACTTTATGATTAAATAAATATTAATATAATATTCCTTTTTGGATTAAGCTCCCTATCTTAGCCCCTTTCCTTAACTTAGCCCCTCCCTTTCCCTAACCAGTGGAGTTTAGTCCCCCATCTCTTTTATCATGGTCGGTCTGCACACAATGATGTATTTTATATTAAATATGAGACATATACAAAAATAGGTGCACTTACCTTTAACATCTATGCTCTCCGGCCTAATCAAAACATAAGCATCCTATATTATAATAACGGGCTCACCAGCCTATAAAACATAACATATACACAAAGGCTCGTTGGCCTCACAATCACGCACACTTAAGATGCTACGCGCGGTATCCTGGAATGTGCACACTTCATCATTGCATTGTGCAGTACATGCGTGCACTATGCCATGAAATGTGTATACAAAATGATATCAAAATAGCTCACCAGCTTAAGTACATTTTCATCTATATTAAAATTGGGCACGACCTAGGGATATTACAATCCCCTCCCCTTATTTTTTCAATATCCTCGGTGCATCATGTACCCATATACAAAAAAATTTCAAAAATCCTCAAAAAGATGCAGGTATTCTGCCTGCATTGCATACTCATGCTCCCAAGTAGTGTCCTCGGGACCGTACCAGGTCCATTGGACCTTTACAAGGCCCATGGCTCGGTTCCAGATTTGTTTGATTTTTTGGTCCAGAATGCGTACCGGATGCACTTGAAAAGTGCCTTCTTGTTGCACCTAAATCACATTCCAATCAATAACATGATTATCATCATGTATGTATTTCTTTAGAAATGATACATGGAATACATTATGAACATACATAGATGCAGACAATGCAATCATATAAGCCACTGGACCAATCTTGTCTAGTATTTCAAATGACCCACAATAGCGAGCTGCCAACTTTGAACAATTTCCCAACTTCAGGGAACTTCTGTTGGCCTTCACTTTCAAGAATACATGATCACCCACTTTAAATTCCTTGTGAGTTCTGCCCTTATTATAAATTTTCTGCCTGTCTTGTGCATCCTTTAAATTTTTCTTTATTTTTATCATTTGCTCCTCCATTTCCCTGAGCAAATCTGGCCCAACCACTGCTCTATCTGTGGGGTTATCCCAACTTACTGGCGTGTTGCACTTTCTGCCATAAAGTGCCTCAAATGGGATCATTTTTAGAGATGCTTGGTACCCATTGTTATAAGCAAACTCTACCAAGTGTAGGTAGTCTTCCCATTTTTATGGTTTATCCATCACATACATTCTTAACATGTCTTCAATCGCTTGATTCACCCTCTCTGTTTGTCCATTTGATTTTGGATGATAGGCTATACTAAAATTCAAATTTGTGCCAAATTCATTAAATAATCCTTTCCAAAATTTTGAGGTAAATTTTGGATCTCTGTCAGACACAATTGTGTTTGGTATGTCATGTAATCTGGTAATTTCTTTCATATAAACATCAACAATGTTCATTGCCTTGTGAGTGATCTTAACTGGAATAAAATGGGTAGCTTTAGTAAACTTATCCACCACTAACATGATGGAATCATGTTGCTTGTTTGTTCTGGGAATTTTGGTGATGAAATCCATTGTTACAACTTTCTATTTAAACTCAGGAATGGGTAATGTCTGTAGCAAACCAGCTGGATGTCTATGCTCAACCTTTACCTTTTGACATTCCAAACATCTGGCAATAAAATCAACAACTTCTTTCTCCATGCTTGGCCAATAATATTGGCTCCTGACATCTACAACCATTTTTTGATATCCTGGGTTCCCAACATAAGGCACATTATGCATTTATCTCAATATCAATTTTTTCAATTCATTAGAATTTGGTACATAAACTATGCCCCTATACATGATAATTTCATCATTATTTAGCTTGTATTCCTCAATTTTCTGCTGCAAAATACCTTGCTGTAATTTTGTCACTAATTCCTTGCAATGAAAATCTAATTTGGCATCCTCTATAATTTTGTCTTTCAAATATGATTGGTACATGCTAATGGATGTAACATGCAATTGATGTACTCTTATGTTGAGTGCGCCAACCACTTTTTTCTCTTTTCCCTTGATATTCTTTATATCAAAGTCATATTCACTTAGAAATTCTAACCATCTGCTTTTCCTAGCATTTAGAGTTGGCTGATAAAATAAATATTTTAGACCATTATGGTCTATTCTTATCTCAAACCTTTTCTCCATGAGGTAGTGTCTCCATTTCCTCAAGGCATGCACTATGGCCGCCAACTCCAAATCATGAGAGGCATAGTGTCTTTCATGCTCCTTCAACTTCCTTGATTCATAACATATAACAAACCCATTTTGAGTGAGGACTCCACCAAGTCCTTCTTTACATGCATCTGTGCATAAAATGAAGTCTTCATTTGGGTCTATAATCCTTAGTATTGCAACACTTGTTAATAATTGTTTCAAGTGTTGGAAACTCTTTTCACAATCCAATGTCCATTGAAACTTCACACCCTTCTTTTGTAAGGAGATGATTGGCTGTGCAATATTTGAGAATCCTTAAATGAATCTCCTATAGTAGCCTATAAGACCCATGAATGATATGAATTATATCACATTCTTAGGCACTGACCATTCTCTAATGGCTTCTATCTTCTCAGGATCCACTGCTATCCCATCCTTTGAAATAATATGCCCCAAATAATGAATTTGCTTTTGATAAAATGAGCACTTGTTCAATTTGGCATACAACTGATGCTCTTTTAATACTTGCAACGCCACCCTCAAGTTATTCTCATGCTCTTCTTCTAACTTGGAATATACAAGAATTTCATCCAAAAAGACAATGACAAACTTGTCTAAATATTCTCGGAAAACACCATTCATTAAGCACATGAAAACAACTGGTGCATTTGACAACCCAAATGGCACAATTGTGAACTCATAATAACCATACCTTGTCTTGAAGGCGGTCTTGCTGATGTCTTCCTCTTTAATCCTTACCTGATGGTATCCTGACTTGAGATCTATCTTTGAAAAGATATTTTCATCCTTCAATTGATCAAAAAGATCATCGATCCTTGGCAGAGGATACTAGTTCTTCACAGGCACTTTATTCAACTATCTGAAATCAATGCACAATCTTAAAGTCCCATATTTCTTCTTCACAAAAAATACTGGGGCACCCTAAGGTGACACACTTGGGTGTATATGGCCCTTCTTCAGAAGTTCTTCAAGCTGCATTTGAAACTCCTTCAACTCTGGTGTACTCATTCTGTAAGGAGTATTTGACACTGGAGCTGCTCCAGACTAAATTTATAGAGAAATCAATATCTCTCTTTGGGGGTAGTCCTAGTACCTCCTTGAACACATCTTCAAACTCTTTTAGGACTGCATAATATTCCAAATTTGGCACCTTGTCTATAGGTGTTTCTTCCATATGTGTTGCAAATATTGGACACCCTTTCCTGTAACATTTCTTTAGCTGCAATGCCCAAATTTCTCTGATGGTTACTGCCCTAGGAATTCCCTGCACTTTCCTTTGGTTCCCTTATCCAAGAAAGTAAATTCTTTGTTATGACAGTCTAAGAGAGCATGATGTTGGTCCAACCAATCCATCCAAATTAGACAGTCATAGGAACCTAAAGGCAACATGTTCAAATATGCCTTGGTGTTCAACCCATTCATGTCCATACGACATGACTTAACCATCTCATTAACTTTTCTTTTGGATTCTGTAGCCAGTTGCACCAACCAAGATTTTCCATGCTTGCTTCTTGGAAAATGCAAACTTTCCACCATCTTAGGATCTATATAACTATGAATAGCTCCTAAATCAATTAAAATAACAATGGTTTGGTTGTTGATCATACCTTCCACTTCAATCATATGTGACTGATACTCTACTTTCTTGTTGTCTAGGGCTGCATAGATCCTGGGAACATTTATGCCCATGTTCTCCACCGTTTCAGCTTGTTGTACATTGTGAACAATCCTCCCTTTTTCACTTCTGTGAGAACAATATCTGAGCATGTGATCTCCTTTACAACCCCAATATTGAATAGGTGGTTGCCTTGGCCTTTGACCCCCTATTTGAATCGTTCTGGGCTCTCTAGGAGTTTGCATTCCCTATGGATTATTTCGGAATAATGATGGCTTAGCTCCCTTCTTCCTCTGATCCACCTTGAATTTATTTTGGTCTTCCCAAGATTTTTGGAAATAAGGCCTTGATTTATACAAATCATATAGACACTTAGCTCTCCTTATGGTCTCCTCCAATGTCTTGGGATCATCATACTGTATTTTGTCACTGATGAATGATGAAAATCCACTCAAATACCTTTGAATCTTAACTGTCTCATCCTTGATGAAAGAGACATACTTCAACAGTTCTAAAAACCTTCTTTCATATTCATCAATGGTCATACTCCCAAGTTTGAGTTCAAAGAACTCTTTTATTTTCTTGTCATGGTATCTCTTAATCAAGTATTTCTTCTCGAAATACTTCTTGAATTCCCTCCAAGTAACACTTTTCTCCTTAATGTGCTTCACCTGCACAAGCTGATCCCACCACATGGATGCCTTTCCCTTGATTTGATATAAAGCAATTCTACCTTCTTCATGAGAAGAATAATTATGCAATTGAAAATACTTTCTCATGCCCAACAACCATGTCTCTGCATCTTCATCCTTCTTGTGCTTACCATCAAATGTAGGAGGTTTGATTTTGTTCATTTCTCCTCGTAGCTCATCCACCCCAGACCTCGTGTGCTTCCTGATAGGGGATGGACTTGAGCTGTTGTGTGATATATTATTGGAATTCCTTGGGGAGTGATGGTGATGTTTGCTAACACTTCTATCTTTTATTTTCTCATCAGAAGGCCTGTGACTTCCCGACTTGCTTGAGCCGCTCTCCTTATCCAATTTCTTTTCTATTATGTTCAAGCTCTCCAATANTCATGTTGAAGTCATCCTGCTACTCCTTAGCTATAATAAGCCTTTCATTATCAGATTTATGGCTTTTGACATCCTTCTGAAATTTTTTGATGGTCTTTGCCATATTCATGTTTTCATTCCTTTCATCTCCATGTCCATTGGAGTTTGTTCCTTCAATTCCCAAATGGACATCCATCCCTCTAATATCATCCTCTTGAATATAAGTCCCCTGTGACTCTTCCATTACTCTATACTCTATGTTGATATTGATCTGATCTAGTTTTTGTTAACTCTACAAAATGTGCAGCCAACAAAACTTTGTCAGGCTAACTGTTTCAACAAACCCATGAAAAATATGAACCATTTTGGTTCAATAATATATCAAAATCATTTCTTCTGATTTCCTGAAAAATTGAATTCCCAAATCAATTTTATGGGTTGATAATAAGATTCCATTGTTCAAGACTTTTCCAACGCCTACTCACATGCTCAATTCCGAGTCTGGAGCAGAAAGTTATGGTCATTTGAAATTTTCCCATTAATTTTTCTGTTTATTTTTCAACTTGGCACGACTTTGCACTGTAATTATGCATTTGCACACCTACTCCATTGAAATTTTCATATGATCTCAATTGAGTTTCTTCATAAAAATATTATGGACATTCTTTCCAAGTTTCACCTCATTCTAGGTTCTGGGCTGCTAGTTACAGCCTGCTGAAGTTCTAGGCCAATTTGTGTTTTTGGTCTGGAATGTTACAGGTACCTTATTTTCAATATTAAACACCTTTAACATGCCCATAAATTTAATTCATCTCTGGGAATGCCTTCTATGGTTCAATATATCTCCATTGACTGCTCCTTTGTCTCAATCCGATTCCAGAGAAAAAAGATATGGCTCTTTGAAGCTAGTTGGGTCTTATAATTTACCCTCCATTATTTAAGTTGTAACTTTCTCATAAAAGCTTTGTTTGACGAACGATTTACACCATTAGAAAGATCTGTCTAAGTTCTTTCATTTGATTTGTAGAGACAAATTTAACCTTTGTTACACCTCTGTCTCATAGTTTTTGAGTTGCTAAAAATGCTCTGAAGGCCCTCAAAAAAGCGCTGCAAAAAGATGACGTTCAAATGATATAAAATGTCGCAGAAAATCACTAGTTTTCTGCTATTATTCACCTTCCAAATGAATCCGCGCGAACAAATTTCAACCTGTAAACCCATATTTACCATGCGCAACAACAACACAAGGGAAATCATGCTTTACGCACTTTAAAACCAATCTGTATCACTTCTATGTCGTGCCACTAACTTGCGTGCACTACTTTTATTTTCGCACGCCAATATCCACCGCGCGTAGTTTTTTTTTTTACCGCACACTGATATTCTGTGCACATTTCACTCAATGCATTGCACCATGCCATAGTTTAGTACGTCTGCACTGCGCACCAAAACTCTGTGTGCACCATTAACAAAACTATCATGCGACAACATCATATACTCACATTGCACGCGCAACTACCAAACTCCACTGCACTATGCCAATACTGCATGCACCACGCGCACCATTATTATGAATGTCCACACCATGAATAGTTATTATGCATATGCACACTACACAATGCCAATTTTAGCACGCACACCCGCACACCAACATTTTTCCGCATGGCGCCAAAATTTAGTGCGCGCACCAGAAAACTACTATTTTTCTTCGCGGTACCAAAATTTAGTGTGCACACCTGCACACTAACATTTTTCCGCATAGCACCAAAATTTAGTGTGCTCACCAGCATGCCAATATCTTTCCGCGCAGTGCCGAATTTTACCTGTCACAAGCTTTCCATTGCGCATCATGCATTTTTAGTGTGCCCACCTATGCACATTCACTTTTATGCGCATCAAATCCTCGTGAATTCTGCTGTAGAAATTGGGGATTTTTCCCAACATTCCCCCAATTTACCATAGACATTCTGCAACCATGAAATTCATTCAATTTCACCCCGACAACACCAGCTCGACCTCTGCAACAACAAATCATTGTGGGTTGACATTTCTGGAACGAATTTCCCCAAAATCAATTCACGAATTTAGAATTTTATTTATTAATCTCGCTCCAATTGTCATGGATTCACTGTAACTTCAAATTCGACCAATTCTAGGTTCGAATTTGCTAGAACATGTATTTAATCAATAATATCTTACCACATGGTCAAATTTCTCAATTTCCCCATGAATTTACCAACCAAAATTGGGGATTTTTCCCAATTTCTGTACCATACTGTAGCTGGACGCGCTGCAAATTGAAATTTGGCCACTTCAAAATAATTTCTCTGTGAAATTTCTCTACAACTCAACTTGTTTAGCCCATCCAGGATCAGTGTTGAAAACTATAGCTCTGATACCATGTTGTAACGTCCCCGAACATCCATGTCGGGCGACGCTACTCCAGAGAACTCTTTCTGTTCTCTCTCTGCAGAACATACTGTAACATACCCAACATATAACTAAGCTATGCCACATAAATTTTTTGAACTGAATGTAATTAAATTATATACACACAAAGTTCTTGCAGAAACATATATATAAAATGTAACAGACTAATATGTTATGTAAATGCATGGATTCATACTAAAATGACAGTAAACATATACATGCAACATATACAGGAAATATCCATAAATTTACAGACAGTTATAAACACACATAGATAAACCCATAAATATAAGCACATAAATAACATTGTAGCATGTAAATTTATCACCCAGATTGGCACTTATCTTGGTAAGAATGTCACCAACTGCGTGCAGACCTTCCAAGAACCTCCCAGCCTTAGACCACACTGTTCATCACTCCCAACAGTGAGTCACCCCCGAGTTGGGACTAAAATCCACCCAGGTGAAGGGATTCCTAACTAGGCTAAAGGCTCATAAACAACAGGAAGGATTCTGTTTGAGGTGCCAACTCAAACTAACAACCCACAGTCCCTCATTCCCCACATGCCTATCCCACCCAAGAAGTGTGCCCCTTCTCTGCTCAATATTCCTTTGACTGCCCCACTTCCCTTCCAAGCTTCATCAACAGGCCAGATAGGAAGTCTCAGAGCACTATAGCTATAGTTCAACACCTTTAGGAAATCAATCCCCAACAATTCTCTCACCAAGATAATTTCTCATAGGCCTGACAACTCGCTTCTTCAGTCCAGCTCCCAAGCTAACCAGACACACCAACACAAATGGATATGGATATGGGTTTAGGTACAGTCATGAAGATACAAAGGATAGCTCAATGGGTGTGAATACTCATGGATGATTGACTGGATGATTGAATGATGGAAAAGATGATAGGAAATGAACTAAGTCCCAACAATATTTATGCATGTCCCCAACTTGACACTTGTTATGTTGGGAGCTACTTTGGCCCACTTGTACCCAACTTTAAAACTTAGGATAAATAATTATTCATACTTTATGATTAAAGAAATATTAATATAATATTCTTTTTTGGCTTAAGCTCCCTAGCTTAGCCCCTTTTCTTAACTTAGCCCCTCCCTTTCCCTAACCAGTGGAGTTTAGTCCCCCATCTCTTTTATCATGGTCAGTCTGCATGCAACGATGTATTTTATATTAAATATGAGACATATATAAAAATACGTGCACTGGCCTTTAACATCTAGGCTCTCTAGCCTAATCAAAACAGAAGCATCGTAGCTTATAATAACTAGCTCACGAGCCTATAAAACATAACATATACACAATGGCTCGTTGGTCTAACAATCACGTGCACTTAATATGCTGCGTGCAGTTTTCTGGAATGTGCACACTTCATCATTGCACTACGCAGTACATGCACACACTATGCCATGAAATGTGTATACAAAATGATATCAAAACAACTCACTATCTTAAGTACATTTTCATCTATATTACAATTGGGCGCGGCCTAGGGATATTATAGTTTTAATAAATGGAAATCTTTGGTTGAGAATGAGACAGTGTTGGATACAAGCCTAGTTAGGAGGAAAGGCTATTTTTGGAGGAGAAACATGCAAGAAGGAAAGGACAACTCGGAGGAAAAGCAACGCGTGCAAGCGAAGGAGGCGAGGCACACATGAAAGGAAGACTTAACTATGCTAGGGTTAGGGTTTTTGTAATGTATTGTAATGGATGATGAGACAAAGATAAAAATAAGTAGTACTTAGAAGGATGGGGGACAAACACATAGAGATATATATGGAGCCTGCCAGAGAGAGATCGACAGAGAAGAAGAGTGAATTGTAAGAACCGTATGAGTCATTAAGTTGGTGAGCTGGGGAAGTAGTAAGTGACTTGATCCCAAAGGTTAGATCACGGGATGAGGATCCTGGTGTGATCTAGTCAGCCTCACAGGGATTAAGGATCTTGTTGAGGGGAGTGAGATCCAAGAATGTAAACACGTGTGACGTGACATATTACTGAACCATAATAATAATCTTGAAAGCCAGATATTTGTGGACGTAGCCCAGGAGGGGGTGGACCACGTTAAAACCTGTGTTATTTCAATGAATGTATGCGTCTTTGTTTGTTTTTAAGTGTTGAATGTTAGATGAATGAATGAACTAGTAGATATGGTATTCCCCATGCATGGATAGAATGGTTGTTATAACTAGATGTTAGACTGAATGAATAAATATTAGAGAACCCAACTGCAGATCTCCACTCATTCCCTAGTTGCAAACACTTGAGTATTGCAGCCACCCATAGAGATACCTCAGGTGAGACTGCGCAATACACTCTATGTGTTGCGTTTTCTTCTGGTATTCTAGAGGGGCCGATAGTTTTAAAGAGATTTTGTTGGGAGCTTATCAAATATGAACCAGGGTCGATCTATAATAGTAAGGTAGAACCATAATATCCCATAAAGAACCATATGTAAAAGAACTATAATCTAAAGATAATAAATAAAACAAATCCAACAGAAAGGAAAAAGGTTGAAGAGTCTCAGATCAGACAATGGATTTGAATATTGCAGCAAGAGTTTGATGATTATTGTTCATACCATGGGATTCGTAGAGAGAAAACAACTCTAGGTACACGATAAGAAAATGGTGTGTCAGAAATGATGAACATGACAATCATGGAGCGTGGAAGGAGTATGAGATTGCATGTTGGGTTGTCATTACAGTTTTCATAGATGTTGTAAGTACAATTGTTTACTTAATAAACATAGTCCTACCTTCAATGTTTTTGGATGGTAGAATTATAGAGGAGGCATGGACAGGTAAAAAGGTAAACTATCATTTTTTAAAGACTTTTGGTTGTGAAGCATTTATCCATATTGATAAAGAAAATAGAACAAAGCTTGAGGAAAAATCCAAGAAGTGTACCTTTATTGGATACGATGTTAATGATTTTGGTTATCGCTTATGGGATTATGAAAATAACAAAATCACTAGGATTAGAGATTTCATATTCAATGAGAAGGTGATGTACAAAGATCAGTTGTAGGGAAAGAAACATGAAAAATAAAAACTAGAATACACAGTGCTTGATAAGATCACTGAAAAAGAAATTCCAAAGGTACCAAAAAATCCAAATGTACAACAACAGGAGAAATAGGTACCTCAAACTCGTACAAGTGTTGTTAGAAGATCTAGCAGGCTAAGTATACCTCCTGAATGATACTCTCCTTCATTGTATTATTTATTTTTGATTGATTCTGGTGAACAAGAATGTTATGAAGAGGCAATGCAAGTAGACACTAAAAAGAAGTGGGAGCGAGGCATGAAAGAGGAAATAGATTCCTTGGTAAATAACCTAACTTGGGACTTGGTTTAGTTGCTTGCAGGAAAAATAGTATTGTAGAATAAATGGGTTTACAAGTTGAAGGATGAAGATGGAGGAAAAAAGCGGTACAAGGATAGACTTGTTGTAAAGGGTTTCCACAAAATAAAGGTATAGATTTTGATGAAATATTTTCTCTTGTTGTTAAGATGACTTCAATTAGGACTATTTTAAGTCTTGTGGCAATAGAATATTTTCATCTTGAACAGTTAGATGTAAAAAAAACTTTCTCCATGCGCATTTCATCAATCCTAAAGCTATTATAATACTTACATATAAATCTCTATATCATATTAGACTTAGGACTCAAGATCCTATACTCTTCCCTAAGAATAAACTTCTATGCTTGTGCGCAAGGGAAAATCTCATTGACTTTTGAAATAAAAATTCGTATACCATGCACAAAGTAAAAGGGGCCGGGAATATACATCCTCCATGAAATATTATTGGTTTAATATAAGGTATTTGATATTACTTCACCTGGGAAATAAATCAAACGAATCCCCTAGCCTTTATTTTGGTTGGATAATGATCTTCCAGTTACTATTGAAATAAAGGTTTTGTTAACAAAGCTCAACCCTAACAACTCGTTTAACTCTATCTTAACTGAAAGATGTCTCAAATGAATGATGTCTCATCTGAACAAGGTATTAACTGAAAGATAACAGTTAGAGTTAAGTGGTCTAGTTTGTTGTATCACGATGGGAATATCCTTCACTTCGCACCTCTTAATGTGAAAGGGAGGTTTCCTGTCAGGTGTGAATTAAACCTCTGATACAACCATTAATGGAGACTTTGGGAGTGCGAAACTCGATGATTATCACTTTTCCCTTTGTCCAGTAAGATTGTGCCATCTCTTCCCCATCACATGGCCAAGACCAGCCTTTGTACCATCGTCATTTACTCTACATGGTAAGGTTTTTCAGGGATAGATGAGTTTTCTTTTGACATTTGTGAATTTCTTTGAATTAGCTCTGTGTTTATTTTCTCAGTGGGGGAGATCGGTGACTTGGAGGATTTTACCCGGTGGAAGCAAGAATCTCTACCTGACTACCCTCGTAAGTTCACGATGCTCTTATATTCTAAAATTTGTGTGGAACCTCGGGGTTTCATTACAGTGGAGGAAAACCCTTTCTACTGTAATTTTTATTATGACTTTTAGTTAAGGTTCCCCTTATCGTTATTATCCTCATAACTCTTCCTGGACTGTTCTCACTCCTGGATGAGTAGACTTCAGGGTTGTTTTATTTTCAATCTTCTTGAAAGGACTTGGCATTCTGCCTTCTTATTTTTTATTTCAATGAGTTTGCACAAGCATAGTTTTCATATGTATTTTACTCTTGGGGTTTCATTGTTCCACTACATTCCTCATAGTTCCTCTATTGTCATGCGCTATTATTTTCTGTTGATCCTCTATGAGGCTACGTGGGGTTCTAGTCTAGGAGTTGAAAACCTACATGGTGGAATGCATGATATATTGTGTCTCATTTGGGAACCCACCCTTCTGTAGGTTTTATTAGGCCATTAGCTAGTTCTTACGATTGTATCATCTTCTTACTATATTTCCATTTGGTACATAAGGAATTATGGGGATTCTGTGTCCTGAACAATTTTTTAAGGGATACCTTACAACATACAAACATTTGGGCCTATAATAAATTCTTGGATTAGGGTGTTTTCCTACTGTTATTATTGTTGTATGTATGTGGTAAATGCCATTCGTAGCCTTGGTGAAAATTCGGCAAGAATGTTGACTCTGTATTTAAACTTTGATTAAAAACATCCTTTTCTGCACAGAGTCAGTTCATGTTAGATTTGATGACTTCATTGGCATATAACATTTAACTCTATTTTTAAAGTTTGAGTAATGGATTCGGCCTGCTCACCCTGCGCGAACCCATGCAGTTTGGGTTTCAATGTTAAGATTGCTTGTTTATTTCTTTGCCTGAAGAGTTGACTTAAACGATTTGGTGACCAATTCTAATGACGGGACCCCGTTTTTGCGAGGGTAATCATCAAGAAGTTCTTGGACCACCCTCCCCTTCGGTATGGGACGTATGTTCAACCAAAGCGTGACAGGGAAAGGACACCAGGTCTCCAAGTCGTAAGTTAAGTGCAACTCTGAAATAAACTTTTCTTGTCATTAATCATTCTATTAAAAATTACATTCATCTTACTTTTGTTGTATAATACTAATGTTGATTTGTATTTCCTTGCAGGGACTTCGGCCATGCACAGTCCCAGATGCAGGCCCCTACCATAGGCACAAAAGGTATTTGGGTTTCATTTTGCGGCTCTTTAAGGAGTGTCCTAGGTTTCTAAGGATTGATACGATTCTAAGACTAGAATGCTATCATCGTGGGTGAAAAAGTCCATTCATAAAGATAGTCTATTCGTCAGCTCTATATCCCCAATTTTAATGGAAGGGAATAAGGATCATAACCTTATTACTGGGTAATTAATTGAATGGTACAAATTGAATATGATTGTATCATTATTCAAGTTGTATAGTCGATTTTTATATGGAAATATGAATAGTCCCTTCTTCATAACAATAGATCTGTTTTATGAATATTTATGGAATGAATAGAAACACGTATCTATGAACAGTATTTCTATCTTGACTCTTTCTGGTTTTTACTTTGGATCCTAAAGAGAAATTCGAACGATTCTGTGTTTAATCATGTAGCTTTGCCTATTTGAATTATCACTGCATTAGGTCTGTGCATATCGAAAGTATATGATTCCAGGGCGTATACCCTTCACTTTAGTTAATTTACTACTGTATAATTTTATCTTAGAATATCGTATGTGATATTCTAGCTTATTCATTTAACCTTATCATATTTTCCTTTCTAGGTCTCCATTTGTGACTAGGCAGACTATTTGTTTTCCATCATTTCGTTTCCAGAAATTTCACTATGACTAGTTAGACTGTTTGTCTTCAGTTATATTCTTTTTTAACACCTGTTGGATATGCAGTCTGAAAACCTACAGTCATGTGTATATGTATTTAAACTTGTGTATTTCTGAAATTTATATTCTTTAAGTTCACTAAGTTTTTTTGTTTTCTACGCTACTCGAATCAAAGAAAAGGGGGCTTTATTCTGTAAGACTTTGAACTAGACAAGCTTAACTTCTGACATAAAAATGAATGGATGTGTTTACCTTCCCATATCATCGTTGATATTATTATTATATGAATCTTTAGATATCGAAATAGAACATCAAATCTTCTGTACAGATGTTAAGT
>JASDQU010307917.1:127292-137625 GCA_032191745.1 Picea mariana
CAAATCCAAAACCCAATCTCCTTCATTTGAAAATTTATCTATAAGATAATTAATTAATGCTTGTGGTTTTTGATAAATGTTAACCATCTCTCCTTTCAAATCTTTTTCCTCATATGTTAGCTTTCTAACCACATCATTGTATACCAATATACTACTAGGAGTCTCTCCATCATTTTCATTGACAAGAATAGAATTATAAGAATCATCTTTTGTCCAGGTTGCAAGATGTATACTCTCAAAATCATGTTTAAATGATTCTTTCTTGGAGCTATGAATATTTGGCTTGTGCTTGTAACATAAATAAGTGAAAATTCAATTAACTTGTGAATTAATAAAATTGTTTTATAATATTAATTGCTAAACATACACTTTCAATATCTAACCAAATAAACTACCTCCTTGTCTTTTCTTTCCCTTTGAAACTTGATTGTACTAATCCTTTTTGTGTGTCTGAATGAAATACTAGAAATCTCCAAAATGGTGATGTTGTAACTTCTATAAATCCCATAACCACTTTACCTAAAGCTTCGTAAGTACAAGGCTCAGTATCATATTCAATGTTTGGGATATTATAACGATGAGGGATATCCCAATAACTAGGGAGTATTCTTTTTTAGGAACAATACTTGCAAGTTTTTCACAATCACCTAATATCACTTTATATTGAACAGTGTCGAGCCCATTCCAAATGTAGTGATCAAGGGTGTCATCAAGTTGAACATTTTGAACACGTTTCCTTCTTTCTCTTTCAAACTTGGCTTTTTGAATAAAAAATTTGAAAGTTTTAGGTACTCCATCTGCATTCTTCTTTGGCATCTTTAATGAAACAAACAAACATATAGTTATATATCTATAACTATTAAAATATAAATAGATTAACTTACAAATGAATAATATGAATGTAATAAATCAATATACCTTTTTGAATGCAACAAAAAATTGTTTCACTACTACTGAAGAGCTTGAATCTGGATAGTTGAGTTTAACATCATCCCAACTTTCTTCATTCAACATCTTAACCATTTCCTCTTGTATTTTCATATACACCTTGTGACTAAATAAAACAAAAATAATGTTAAACTGATATTAAACTGAAAAAATTAATTGTCTTGTCCTAACATAAATAATAATAACTCAATAGAATTACTTTTTAAATTCATCACACATTTCTTCCATTGACAATTCTCCCAACCTAGCATGTGATAATATACTTATGATAAGTTTATCATCCTTTACTCTTTGTATTGATCTCCAAGGTGTTATAGTCATATCATCAGGAAGATTTTTTATGTCAGGAATTGTCTTACTTGTGCCACATATCAATGGTTTAGCCTTCTTAACTCTCTAATTCTTTATACCAACATTTTCCCATAGGGTGAAGATCTCATCTATCAAATCCCATACATGTCCAGTTATAAATCCCAATTGAAAATATTTATCCATAGATCTAAATATATCACTTCCTTTGCGATATTTTTCTTTTGTATTTTCATCATCAAGTGGGAATCCTATTTTCATGCAACATTGCTTCTGAAAATTAACATCAACATTTGATCTCTCCCTGTGGCATATTTCAGAAAATTCATTGTGGATAAATATCACCCTTTGAATGAAGTTCATAGACATTATGTACTCATTGTTTGTGTTATGATTCCATGCCAACAACTTTGCTTCTGAATCTGTTAAACTGGCATAAATTATGCATTTGACTATCTCAAAAAGAGGATTATTGGGATATTCTTGCATCAATTCTCTTTTAGCCTGTGCAGAATGATTTCCTCCAATCACATAATATTTGTAGTCAAAACATTTTGATCTATTAAATTCTTCCCTCGTAGGAACTTCCATTGGGTTAACAAGAACTAGGTAGTCAACCACATGTGCATATGGATTGTATCTAATCAATGCTTTCAAATTGTAAATATGCAAGTGATGTGATTTTATAATTTGATATTTTTCCTTCCCTTATGTGTGTTTATAAATTTGTTTCACATTCAACTGAAATGCATGGCCATCATCAATTAAGTTTTTCGTTCTCATTCTATTTCGAATGGAATTTTGTGTTGTTTTCATAATACCATCCTCTAGATCAACACCTGGTGTTATTATTTCTCTGCTACCTTTAGAGCTTTCACTATAATACTCTGAGATAATGATGGCTTCTTGAACATTATCAACATTTGTTTTCTTCCTCTTATGATTTAAATGTGTTTCATCTAAATCAATGATTTCTTCATAATCAATAGGAATAGACTCATCATCAACCATCGCTTTTTTACGTTTATCTTGTTTGTTGTTTTTGCGAGAAGGAATGATGACCTCATTGGGATCAATCTCAACAAAACCTTCATTTGGAGTTTCCTCATTTTCAAATATAACCCTTTTAGGATTTCTAGAATGAGGATTTTTCTTTCTTCTTTCATGTTCTTCTCTGTCTACTCTTGCAAGTTCAACCTCCATTAATTTGTGTTTCTTTTTCCTTCCTTCTTGTGTCTTTTCAATATGAAAAGTGTTGATGAAATCCATGATATCATTCTCTGTAGAGTAAATCCCCACTAACATATGTGAAAGTCATTCAGCAAAATCCTGGAAAAATAAAATATAACATTTTCATGTTAAATAAAATTAAAACATTAGCATGATACTAAAAATAATAAACGACACAAAAATAGAAATAAAAAACTTACATTGCCTTTATCAATGTCATCAACAATGGATGCACATAATTCTGAAAAAACATTCATTCTTGTTATAATTGCTCAATTTGAAACACTATCTAAACTTGATATAAGTTCTCCCTTGTTTGACAAGTTCATAAACAATATTTGTGGCTAGCACCAAACATAAATTTCATAACAAGCCAAGTGCCTGAAAATTTCCTTGCACATGTTCTGATTCGACACAATACAAATATATATGATCTCCATTGTTTCCTTGCTTGCATTTAAAAAACCAAGAATATTCTTGTTTGTTTTCACCTTCCACAGATTTCCACTCTCTAACATTCTTCATTGCCTTTGATAGCTCAGGTGTTAAGTTATCATTTTGTTTCCTAACATTGATGGAGGTTCCAGTTGCATTTTTTGATGCAATTATTGCAAGTCGCGATCTAGATATATTGATAGATAATCTCTTTCTTGACATTTTCCTATATTAAGATAAAAAAATAAAAAAAATTAGGCCTTTGACATTATAATCAACTAAAAAACATAACATTGATTATAAAAACCCATTTAAAAAACGATTAAATGTATTTAACCTATATGTAACAAAAATTCAATTCACATATGTTGTGTTATATGTTATAAAATATAACAATATGTGTTATATGTTATAACATATAACAATATTGTTATGTGTTAAAACATATAACATATTGTTATATGTTATAACATATAAAAATATGTTATATGTTTTAACATATAACATATTGTTATATGTTATAACATATAGCTATATGTTATATGTTCTTACAAGCATCTCTCTAGACCCCATGGCCAAGCGCTGAGTGCGCCCGAGGCTTGGTCGTGGGGGCTAGGGCGATGCTCGACATCACCCCAGCCGCCCCGCAGCTAAGGCACAGTCCCATGGGACTCCGCCTTAGTCGCACGGGGCTGGGGTGATGTCGGGCATCGCCCTAGCCCCCACGACCAAGCTCTGTGTATGGAACTGTGCCTTAACCGTGGGGGGTTGGGGCAATGCCTGTAATGTTATATGTTATATAACAATATAACATATAACATATGTCATATAACATATAATGTACGTTACATGTTATATAACATATAACCTAGGTTATATGTTATATAATGTTATATGTTATATAACCTATAACCTAAAAACAAATTAAAAAAACCATAGAAAACTAGACAAAAGCTAAAAAAAGTTAAAAAATTATATCTAAATTTAACTTTTTTTGCCTTTTTTTTTTCAAAAAATTTTAAGCATTTTAGAAAAAAGTAGAAAACATGTAAGTATTTAACAAAAAACTAACCTCTGAAATGCTAAATTCTCCTCTTTGCTTGCTAGATTTTCCTCGAATGTCTTCTCAATGTTTTAGCTTGCTCCAAATCCTAAAACAAATACTGCCCAAGATATAACACAATATAAAAAGATAAAACAAGACTATGTATATATAACAGAGATGATATAAATTATTGTTAGTATAACCAATGTGGGATAAAAAAAATTAGGTATATTGTCTATATATATACCTAAAATTATATGGATCATCAATATGTTTAATAAATGTGGGATAAATAGATAAACATGATAAATATTGTATTTAACATGTAAATAACAAAATAAAAGAGTAAAAATTGTTTTTAATCTTTAAGGGAAAATAACTGAAAAAAATTGGGGGGAAAATTTGGAGAGAAAAATTTGAGGGGGAAATTTTGGAGAGAAATTATATTTTTTTGGTGGGGGGATTTAGAGGGAAAAGCTCATTATGCATGTTATTATAATGTCATAGGGACGGTGAGGATTTCTATCATTCTATGTTCTCAGAGAGAAGGGATGGCTTCATCAAATAAAATTTTTTTATTTCTGAGACATCAACAAGTTCTTCGCATACCTCTTTTGTTGGGACTAGGAAATGCCATAGAGATGTTTGTAATGAAAATGAGGCGTCGTATTTTTCAACTAGTCATAATTTTGATCATGGTGCAAGCAATTTTATTCAACATGTTCCTCATGAAAGTCCTAAATCAAAGGACTTTGAAGGCACCAATGATGAAGAGGAGGAATATGTTGGTGATAAATCTAGTCAGCAGTTTAATAGTAATGAAAATAATTAAAATGTAGATCAAAGTGGAGACTATGATCAACGTTTAAATGATTGGGCTGAAAATTTTCCTCCAAGTGAAGATTTTGAACATACCGATGAAGATTTCCAAGGCACCAATGAAAATGATGGAGAAATTCCCTCAAGTGGAAATTTTAAAAGCAGGGAAGATGATTATGACAATGGTGGACCAAATTCCCCGAGTGGAGAATTTAAAGACAACGATGTTGGTGATTATGATTTTCCTCCTAGTGAGGATTTTGAAGGTACTAATTAAGAGTTTCCTCCAAGTGAGGATTTCCAAGGCACAAATGAGGATGGAGAAGAATTTCCCCCAAGTGGGGACTTTAAAAGCAGTGATGACGATTATGACGATGCTGGACAGTATTTCTCGAATGTGGAGTTTAAAAGAAACAATGTTGGTGCTGATGATTTTCCTCAAAGTGAGGATTTTGAGGGTACCGATGAGGATAATGAAGATTTTCCTCCAAGTGAGGATTTTGAAGCTAGTAATGAGGATGATTAAGAATATCTTTCAAGTGGTGAGTTTCAAAGTAGTGAAGATGATTACGCCATTGGTGGTCACTCTTTTCCGAGTGATAAATTAAAAAGAAACAATGTTGATGTTGATTTTCCTCCAAGTGAGGATTTTCAAGATACTAATGAAGGTTTTCAAGGCACTAAGCAAGATAGTGGAAATTTTCACTCAAGTGGGGATTTTGAAAGAAATGAAGATGATTATGTCAATAGTGGACATAATGTTGATGATTATTTTTATCCAAATGATTATGTTGATGATGTTGTTCTCAAACATTCAGCTACAACAAATGAAGGTGATCGACATTCTCTAGTTCAGTCTCCTAACAATGTTTTGCTTGATACTTCTTGTGGTGATAAGGAAAAAACTTCTAGTGGGGATGATGAAATAGTGTAGACATTGAAAAGAAACATTGTGTCTAGGACCAAGATTATACCTTTTTATATCGATCCAAAGAATTCTAGTTATACAATGTCTAGGAAAGAATTTCTCACTAAATCAATTTCCATAAAAGAATTGATTTCAAGTGAATGTTGTCAAAAGCATTGTTTGAAAATCATGGACTACATGTATGCCTTGAATAAAAGGAAGACATATTTGTCAATGAATAAGAGCATGCAAAATTCATATTTGATGGGGTGCATGATATCCACCAATAAAATATATGATTATCGCATTGGGAATATTTTACTTTGCAGAAAGGCTTTCAAAAAATTTCACTCAGTTGGTAATCTTCGTCTATCAAGAATCCAGACAAGGTTGGAAAAATATTCATAATTTTATTCAAAGGTACATCATGGACGAGAGAGTGGGCCATTCACAAACACTGCATTGTCATGGATGTGTGATTTATTTTCCAAACATGGAGAGTGTATGCCAAATAGAGACAATACATATTCCAGATAATTTTTCAAGGAGGGAAATCTACAACTTGTACAAAGAATATTCTGAAGATGTTGAAGGAAAGGATAATTTTATTACATATGCATATTTTACAAGATTATGGAAGAAACAATTCAACAATGTCTATATTCCTAATAAGTCAAGGTTGGGAATTTGTAGTATATGTCCTACTCTTAAATCAAGAAGATATAAATCTAAAGGGACCAAAAGAGGTATGTATTTCTATTTTTTTTTTTTAATTGAATAATTATCAACTATGAAAACATACGATCAATATTTCCATTTTATGTCATGTCCAGATTCCATAATCAAATCACTTCAAGAACATCAGAATCAACAATCAAGTGAAAGACAAAAGTTTTACAAACATCAGAAGAAGTGTTATGATGCTCCAAACAAATATTTAGGTATGATAATTGATGGCATGGACCAGAAGAAAACACTTCTACCACATTTTGTTCATACACCCAAAAATTTACAGGAAGAGAATTTCATTCAGTTTCACTTGGTTGGTTGTATGGTTTTCAATGGAAAAAAGTGTCCAAGAGTTTACTTTAGAGCTCCAAATATTCATAATGATGCAAATCTGAACATCACCATAATTCATCATGTGCTCACTCACTGGTCTGGAAATCTTCCTCAAGCTCTCTATCTATAGTTGGACAACACTAGTCGTGAAAATAAAAATAAACTTGTGTTTGGATATCTAATCATGCTTGTTGAAATGGGAATCTTTCAAAAGGTGAAAGTTGGTTTCTTTCTTGTTGGACACACTCATGATCATATTGATCAAATGTTCAGTCGTTTTTCCGCAACATTGAAGAGGAATAATGTTGGAAGCCTACCATCATTGATTGAATGTATCAAGAAAGCATACATTCCAGATCCTGTTTTTCATATATTAGAAGAAACTATTGACATGCGAAGATTTATTCAGGGATCACATCATGAAGAAAAATGTATTGGGTAGCTTAATGAAATTAGCTTCCAACATCAATTTTGTTTCAAAAAAATTTATGGGAAAACATTTATATGGGGAAATCAGTATTCAACTACTACAGAATAGGGGCCTTCATCAAGTTTATCATTCTTGAAGTTCATTACAGATCATCCAATTTTTGCATCAAATTTATTATTTTTACAATCACTTGCTCAAATCCATAATGCATGAAGGCGTAATAGAGATATGGATTATTCTGAATGCCTGGAAGAAATTAAAAAGTCCATTAAGGATACATATGAGTACTTTGATGTTGCTGATTCTATTTGGTGGGAGTCTTTTTTCAATAGTCAAAGTGACATAATTTCAAGATCAACAAATGAAGATACAATGTTGAGGACTACATTTCATTGGCCACAAAATATGTCAAACGAATATGAAGAAACAAACATTGTTGAAGTTCAAGAATCTCAAGGTGCTATTGAGATTACACAAGCAGAGGAAAGAGAAATGTATATTGGTTCACGAAGTTCACATGCACAATGTGAAGCCATGGAAGACCTTTACAGTGGTTCAGTACAATATATTAAGGAGGATAGCATGATTGCAGTTTTAGTGACTAAGGATCCACATGGTTATCCATTCTGGATAGGAAAGGTTATAAAGATTGAGAAAGAAAATGGTGATGTTGTTGCAATTGAAGTGCGTTGGTATGCAACAAGTACACACCCATTCAATGGTGTGTACAAGCCAGAGATGGTGGTTGAGAAACATGTCAATAGAAAGAGAAAAAGAAAGGGTCAAAATACAACTCGTCGCTGCATTGACCTCTTAAAATTAGACAATGTTGACATATTTGTTTATGACTTCAATTTGACAAAGAGAGGAACTCTTCACTCCAAGACAACAGAGATTATCAAGAGGTTGTTGCCACAAGAAATAAATGCAAGATGGGAGTCTTTTGAACCTAGTCGTAGATCTAAAAGGCATTTGACATATGAAATGTTGGGCATGCATGTAGACTTAGATGGTGCATTCATCAACAATAGAGAAGAGTATGGATCATCTACATCTTCATAATAACATTCATCTGAAGACAATGTAGACTCTGATGGTATTTTAGAAACCATGAGTCAATATGAATAAGTGTATGGAACATTTTAAAAATTAATTATCCATATGATGTTTGTATGGTAACTAAAAAAGAGCATTGAACTTACATATGATCTTACATGAAGTTATGCATATTTTGTTATGTTTTATGAATGATATGTTTTTTTATTATGGATAATATAATAAAATTTCTTAGCTCATATATTTTGAATATGGTCAATATAACAATGATTTTCAGAAATTATTTATGTTTCATTCAATGTAACTTGTATTTACTTTTTTATTATTAAAAGGAAAAAATTATTAAAAAGTGACTTTGAATTTTTAAAGTATATTGTGATATTTTCATGGCATTATGTATTACCTTATTCTAAGGGTTGCTTTTATGATTTTGTTTATAGTAATGATGAGTTATTTTACCACATTATAAAAAAGTGTCATTTTAATACACCAATTTTAGAATGGGTGCTACCGGTAGCAGTACTTTTCAATTTGATGGTTGATTTTGAGGTTTTGGTTTTAATGGTACCAAGTGATAAAAATACGATTTCAAATGATCTCAAAATTCAACATTTTGAAAAGAAAAAAAAAATCAAAAACATCTTTTTTGTTTTTAGGTGTTGATTTTAAGGTTTTTCTGAGCTACTGTCTAAGTTTTGAAGGCCATATTTGAAAAATGTTGTAATTTTGACCCCATTTTAAAAAATGGTGCTACCGGTAGCACCACTTTTTTATTTGAGGGTTGATTTTGATGTTTTTTATGCAAAAATATGGGTTTTTTTGGGCCAAAGTTCTCGTTTTGAGGTTACAGTTCTCATTAAGTTGGTAACTATGTTTTCAACTTTCACTAACCATTATGGCCACCTTCCTCAGGAGGGGGAGCTCACCATTTTCCTCGCTCATTCTCTACATTCTAACTAGTCTGGCCATTTAGTTTCCCATGAGTTCATCCTCAGCATGCTAGCCATCCCTTGTGTAGTTCACGCACACACTAAACAAGTACGCAACCAGAGTCATTTCCACCATGGTGAACCTATGTACTGTTGAGTCGTCCCCTTGCATTACCCGATTTTTGGTGGTTGTGGATTGAATAGGCAGATTGTCAGGCTCGTGGTTGAGGAAGCAAGTTGTCAAGCCTGTGAGAAACTCTCTCCAGGTGAGATAGTTTGTTGGGAAGTGATTTCTCCTGGAGGGAGTCCAGTACCAGCTATGGAGCTTTGATAATTCATAATCCGGCCTATTGTTGAAGCCATGGAAGGGAAGTGGAGCAGACGATGGACCATGGAACAGTGAAGGTGCATATTCTCAGAGTGGGACAGGCATGTGGGGAATGAGATTCCGTGAGCAGTGGGCGTAAGTAAGCTCCTTGGAGAGAATCCTTCGAGTTGCATAGTGCAATTTCCCATAGCCTCATCCTAGGTCTAGGATTCCTTTGACCTGGGTGGAGTTTAGTCCCATCTTGGGGGTGACCCATTGTTGAGCATGATGAGTAGCGTGGTCTAAGGCTGGGAGGTTTGAGGAAGGTCTACACGCAGTTTGTGGTCATTTATTGAAATATAAGTACCAAATATCTGTTGATTGTATATTGTGTAGTTGTACATGTGTTATAATTGATGAGTAAAACCTAGATATATCGTATATGTTGTATGTGTAGACTTACAACTATTTTTGCATTAATTTGTGTATGGTTAGGATGTGTCCTTTGTATGCATATGTTGTCTGTATGTTTTAATGATTATTTCCACATGAATAAGTGGCATGAACAGAATGATGTATCTATTAATTTGCGTTATATATGCCTGCATATAAATTCTTAAATTAGTATCAGAGATAAGAGAGATGTCTAAGAAGTGGTGTTTCCCGACGTGTTGGTGGCTAAGGACATCACAAGGGAGGGGGACAGAGAGATATGGAGAGAGGGAGGGAAGGAAAAGGGAATGCAAAGAGAGTATGTTAGTGGAGGGGGATATGAGGGAGGGAGAGAGGGAGAGATAAAGATATTCGTAGAGATATAGAGAGAGGTAAATATAGAGGGGGAGGGACCGGGGGAGAG
>JASDQU010307917.1:137725-147729 GCA_032191745.1 Picea mariana
AAAACCTGCTAAAAATAGTAAATTGCCAAAATTGCCAGAAAGTCGTTTTGAGCCAATTGGAAAAGGTGGGTGGCCACCGATATCCACATAGATCAATCCTCCCTCCTTAGGAAGCAATGGTCTCCATTGCAGTGAGTTTCCAGGGGAGAGAGAAAAGCGATGGTATGTTGGAAGTGGATGCTCGAGCCACATGACATGGGACAAGAACAATTTTCACACTTTGAAGGAAATAAATGAAGGAAATGTAGCATTTAGAGATAAAGATACCACAAGGATAGTTACAAAAGGTAGTGTTATTCTTGATAATGGAAAGGCTAAAACTGAGAATGTCTTGTATGTTGAAGGTTTGGAACACAATTTTCTTAGTGTTAGTCAAATGTGTGATCACATGCACACTCTCACATTTGATTCTCAAGTCTGTGAGATAAGGAAGAAAGGATTGGGAAAATTAGTGACAAATGCATTTAGAACCTCAAATAATTTATATATCATCAATGAGATCAAGGGAGAAAAATGTTATATGTGACAAATAGATGAGAGATGGTTATGGCATAGAATAATGGGCAATATAAACTTTCATAATCTACTAAAAATCAACACCAAACAAGGAACGAGAGATATGCCAAATATTTCTAAGACTTCAAACACTCTTTTCAAGCAATGTCAACATGGGAAAAAGACAAGAGAAAGATTCAAATAAAAGGAGTACTCAACAACAAAGCCATTGCAAATAGTTCATATAGGACCTTGTGGGTCTACAAGGACACAAAGTCTACAAGGTAAAAATTACTTCATGTAAATGTTTCTCAAATGAGTTTGAATAATTTTGTGAGCTTCATGGAATAAAGAAAAAGTTTTCAACTGCAAGAACTCCACAACATAATGGTGTGGTAGAAAGGAAGAATCGAACTATACAAGAGATGGATAGAACTATTTTGAATGAAGAGATTATATCAAACAAGTTTTGGAGAGAAGCAATCAACACCACATTCTACATTCTGAATAGAGGGAAAATCAAAGTCAACAAAAAAAAAACACCTTATGAATTATGGAAGGGTAGACCAACAATAGTTAAATAATTTAAATTTTTTGGAAGAAAGTGCTACATAAAGAAAGATGATGAGGACTTGGGAAAATTTGACTATGGGGCTGATGAATGTATCTTTCTTGGTTATTCATGAATAAGCATGTCTTATCAATGTTACAATAACGCATTGAGAAAAATAATAGAGAGTTCCAATGTAAAAGAGGATGAAGCAAGTCATTAGAAGGTGAAAGAACATGTTCAAATAGAGGAGCCAAGATGTAATGAAGCAAAAGAATAAAAAGGAGAAGAAAATGAAGAAGAAGAATTAGAATGTCGAGATACAAAGACACCATCTATATTTATTTGAAAGAATCATTTAGAAAATTTAATTCTTAGTGATAATGATACGAGAGTTGCATGTTTTCTTTTTCATGTTCTTATTATGAGATTCTTGATTGTTGATGTTCTTAAATTATAGAAAGTTTGGAAGGGTTTTCCTCAAAAATATACAGGGGTTGGGAATGGTTCATATATATTATTTCAATTCTTGTTTATCTACAGAAATATATGGAATTTTGTTCTATATAGATGCTATGAAATTGTTGAGAAAGCAAATGGATTTTAGAAGTATTTTGTTTCTTTGTATCCCATCTTTTGTTATAAGGTTGTGTCATGTGTCTCTTTCAATGAATCTGATTGCATACTTTCTCTCTTAAACATCATTATTTTTTAATCACTCGCAACCTTTCTTTCCATAAAAGGCATTTTATATAGGAGAATGGATAGAATTTATATGCACAAAGTTTCAATATGTTTTCTGATTTGTAGAAATCATATGTGAAACAAATAAGAAGCAATTGTGTTAAGACTTAAATCAATAACAACATTGTAAAATCAAATCTATCTCCTTTTGGATACATAGTATGCGCTCAATCCAGCAACCTGGTCCGTAGGATCTCATTTCTTACAATCAAATTGATTGACATAATTAATATTGCAATGGATTCATGGTATTTGAACAAAGGTCTGATTTATATATTTTATTTCTAACACACTCATTTGTATTATGCAATTTGTATCCTAAGGGAAATGAATTTCGATGATCTCTTAGCTCAAGATTTTGAAAGGTATTTACTTTTCCATGAAATTCCTTTCTATTTTTTCGAAGTATGATCTCATAATTAAACATATTTACTACCAACAACATAAATTGCTACAAACTGGGTTTTTTTCCCGTCCAAGCTGACCTGTAAACTTCCACACGAGACCCCTTTAGATGCACATAAGTGCAATCGTTTTGTTTTCTATTAGGAGTATCTTCTCAGAGTGTAAAGAGAGACATAATGGCTTAAGGGAACTGCTTGTACTTAAAGAATAAAGCATATAGGGATGTTTGCAATAACTTGGAAATCTCCAACAAATTGATTTTGTCTAGCTACAACAAAACCTTGCTGGAATTCATGTAGGATATAGTTATAGAAAATTAATATGAATTTATGCATTTATCAATCTACATGCTTTGGGAATATTATTCTGATTGCTATTTTTGGTTTGCAGAATAATATGTCCTTTTGATGTTGATGAAGCCGAGAGAATAATTATTTCAAGAAATAGAAATTAAATATTGCAATATATATTTTTATTTTTATTTCTATTTCTAGTAGTATTTTATATTTTTAATTATGGAGATATTATACTTAGTAGTCTTAGTAGTCAAGACCCATTTTTGAGCTTTAATGTTTTTTTTTACTTCCCCAATGTGCACTTATACAGGGTTTTGGTGTACATACACCATGTGACTAAGTTTACTTAGGTCAAGTCACTGCATTAGTTGAACTTGCCAACCACCTACATTATTTTCTCCATCCTCTCAGTCTATGATAAATAAAGGAGCTCTTCCTTGTAATTACACACAACAAAATAGATCAAGCATTCTCTCTTTTGGTAGAAGGTTTGGTATTTGTAGTTGTCTTGTGCTTGTGATATTGTTTTCCAATATCTACGAGAAATAGTGGAAAATCGAGATCTACAAATGTTTTCTTAAATTTTCAATAAAACCTCTATAAATAGTGGTGTACTTATACTATATTGGTGAAAATGATGGAAACAAAATGGGATCTTGATCAAGTAAGGAAAACATAAAATAGCGATGGTCAAAATGGCTCAAATCAAATTTAATATATAATTTAAACAATTAAAAGGACATTGAAGAGAAAGCTTGTTTCTTGATTTCTTTTTAGATTTCGATAAACCATATGCAACCAATGGTGTACTTATACTATTGGAACATGACAAATGCATAAGTGTGAGTTGTATTTTATTCATCAATATGATACATGTATAAATACGTAGTCCTCACCCTTGGATTTGTATTCCAAGGTCTCTTGGAATCCTGATGATTGTTACACTATCACTTGACTATTCATATTCCATCATCTGAGTAACCCTAACATATTGCATTTCTAAAATACCCCCCCTTAATCCAAAGGGGTGTATGTAAGTCCAAGAAGACAGCTGAAGTATGGAAGTGTGAAACATAAATATGGAAGCGTGCAACCACTGATGGATGCATGTGCTTTTTCAATCTGGTGGTTTTGGGATGACCATAAACCAAGAGGATAACATAATTTGATGTCTTCTACTAAATGGTGGAGGTGGTTTAATGGAGACCATAAACCAATCTAGTGGTTTAAATATGACCAAAAACTATGTAACTTTTCTTTAGGGCTCAATGGTTCCCAAAACATTATCTAATTTAGCTAGAAGTTGAAGCCGATGTCTTCTACTAATTGGAAGTGCTCTTGAGTGTTGTTTTAATTATGACCATAAATTTTTCTCTAGTAGAAGTTGAAAGTATTCTACTAAGTTGTTGTTTAAGGGAAACCACAAATTGATTAGGTGGTTTTGGGTGACCACAAACTGAATCATTCTTGCTTTTCACATTCTCTTGTTACTATTCGATTGATAAGAATTCAAAACCTAAATCCTCACTATCAATCATTGGTGTTGTTCCCCCCTCTGAGGTACAAGGTGAGAAAATGCAAATCCTTTCACTCCAAGATGCATCAATACTCAAGAATGAATTATATGGTATGACTGAGATATCTTCTTGGATATTGATGATCATTTACAGGAATCCATCCACCCATAGTGGTTCTTTATTCTCGCAGTTTTTTTTCATTTAAAACATCTTTATGAAGGATGACTCTTCTTTATGCAATGATCACAAGGACAAAGGTCAAAGCACTGGCCTTCCATGTGGTGAACTTGTAGATAATGTTGGAATTTATAAATATTCTCTTGAAATGGAGTAGGTGAGTATGAACTTTCTTGTAGTAGTCCAACACTTTGGAATTGGATCAGTTTGGTATAATCCAAAATATGAAAGGTCACTTCATTTTCATATCCAATACTGATTATGTGTCTATTGTTCCTAATTTCTTCCCAAGGTCTGATGATTGGATTGGAAATATAAGGCTAATATGCACTTATATGTGAAGTTGGATTACTAAGATTCTTATGTGATGGTTGTTGGGGTGAATCGACATCATCAAATTCTTCGAAAAGAGGGTTGTTCTAAAAAAGGACCAGTTTAGAATGTCGAAAATTCTTTGTCTTAAGTGCATCATAAAAATGTCAATTCTAAGTTTCCAACAAAGCTATTTTGGCTTGTGAAACTTGTAAGCATGTTACAATAAAATGCAGAGTTGCTTTGTCACTGGTGACCATATTTTCCATAGAAGAGAAGATTAGAGTGTTTAGTAACTCTTACAGTTTCTTAAATCGAGCCATTTTAAACAAAAAATTAGACCTCACAGGGTTTCTTGCAACTCCAACCTTTAACAATCAAACTCTACAATGAAAAAAATAAATGGAGGGTGTTGGTTTCTATAAAAAATGCACCTATTTACAAACAAATACAACTTACAATAAAGCTATTTGCAAGTTACCTTTATTTCGAGAGCGGTATGAGTGAAATTATTCTTGTTGTCCCAAGCAACATCACCAACAAGTTCCAAAATGTACTCTACCCAAAACTAACTGTGCTAAATAATTCAGTGAAAGAGGATGTATCCTATGCTTGAAATTTTTCAGTAGTTCTCAAGAAGTCAATAATCATCTACCAACATGAAAATGTGGAAAAATCCTTTGGCTATTACTGGTGGATGACACTGTATTTTAGCTCGAAGCCCTACCCTTCTACTTTAATGGGAATGATGGTGCTATCACGCACAAATGATAGGTATGTAGGTTTTAATAATCTCTAAATTAAATTGGAAAACACCCAAAAAACATGCAACAATCAACCAACTCTTTATCTATTTTCTAGGAAGATAAACAATGTAGATATTTATGATATCCTTCTCAAATAAGACCCTAACACTGGCATTGAATTGTCTAAAATCCATTGATGGGATACTTTGATATTTCGACGTGGATGTATGTTGCAAAGGTCAAAATTCTCAGTAAGATATGCCAACATTATTGTGAAAGAATCCAATGGAATGCCAAATGGTTTCATTGCTAACAAGTCATAATCTCTCTCAGGCTTGAGACTCTTCGAATGTAGATTGTCTCAACAAGGGTAATGCCTTTGGAGACAACATAGGTATTTAAAGTGATATAATTGCACTCAATGATAGGGTTATGATCATGAATTGTAACCAAGCGACTTCCAATCACTTAGAATCATTTCACAAAATGCTCGATTTCATTGTAAATTTGATGTAATATTTTGCATTATTTTAGAAATGGATTGTTTTAAGCTGCAACACATTTGTTGGACATGATGAGTATTCTATGGCGATGCAATGCATACATACCAATAATCTTTTCTCTCTTAATCATATGGGTCTCCTCATCATCTTCCTTCTAAATCCTCTGCAAGAGTCTCCTTTCCTCATGGATCAATTCTCTTAGAGCTACAACAAGGCAAATAAAGGAGTAGTTCTTTCTGCAGATGGTCTCCCACTGGTTATTTTTAAGCATGTGCAATGGATGATGTCGAAGGAGTGTTTCTTCCACTCACGATGTAGGTTAGAATGTCCACGCAAACCCTACTATCAAAGGCGTAAACAAAATCGCAACAATGTTTGGAAAAATACGATGAGATGTTGAATGATGTAATTTCTCCCTGATTGCTTGTTTGACCAAAACAGATAGATGGATAGGTATATTAATTTCATAGATAATATTATAGGTGAAGTTTCATTTATTAGGTAGGTGAAGGATGGATAAATCTAGAGAAATATCTCATCTCATGTATTTTGATTTCAATTTTCTATGTGAATTTGAAGAAGAGCTCAAGAGCTCCATTGTTGTGTGTGTTCATACTTTGTTTTGTGAATGCTTGCCTCTGCTTGAACATGAAAATGGTATCATAGAAGGAGTAAGACTCTTCAAATATTGGAGATAAATTTGCAAGCTACTACAGAGAAATTTGAATCTTGATCAACCCACAACAGGGGGAAGGCAGTTTCAAGGAATTCAGGTGCAAAATTTTCAAGAAAAACGCTTCAAAAAATTGCATTTTAGAGCTCGCTCGCCCCCTACCTTTGTACACAGTGGGACTGAACCCTTCCAGTCACCCCTGTCTAGTTTAGGAGCTACAACCAAGCCTTTTTGGTCACTCGGTCTGTTACACATTATTTTCGTCATCCCTATGACCGTTAATGATGTAAACCTATCTATTGCCTTCAGAGGGGAAAGTGGCTTGAGCTCTTGAAGAAGGAAGGCAGAAGAACTTTTCCTGAGAAAAGAGGTTGCATTCTCCTTTGTAAAACCCCCATAAAAAAGGAAATTCACAGGTTGCTATATAGGCAGGGTGCAAGAATGCCTGATTCTCACAGATTGCACCATAGCTGGGTTGCGAGAGGTTCGCAGGTTTCTCTATAGGCAGGGTGCGAGAATGCCTACACGTGGGAAAAACAAGCGTTTTCTCGAATCTTCTAGAAGGAGAAACTTCCATGGTGAGGTGGCATCCGAATGGTTTGGATGTTACTCGCTTTCATGATTTGGTGGGATCATCCTAACCTCCTCACCTTATCCTCTTCAACTTATAAAAGAAGAGGAGCTCTCATGGAGAAAGTTAGCTTTTGTAAGCTTTGGTTGGCTTGGAATTATTAGCTTGGTTGGAGTGGCTTTGAGATTTGCCTTTGTCAAGATAGATTGTGAATATTATCAGATCTATGCTCTCAGAATTCTTGGAGTGAAAGTGTGTGGGGAATAAATGACAGTTGGAAGGGACCTTACGACATCAAGGCCATGGTTGTAATCTCTCTTTCACATTTAATATGATACAGTAATATGATTCTTTCCTATAAAGTTGCTTGTGTTTTATTGTATGATTTCTTGATCACATACATAGGTTTATATTGAGTTTATGCTATTGCTATCACTTTGGATGGTTGCGTTCTTTTGCAGGATCGTCATTGTATGAGCGTTGGAATGGAGCTAGGATGGCGATGGCGAGAGGAAGCGACATTTAAACGGTATGTCACCCATCCCTCTTTGGTTAGTAAATTCAATATTTAAAACTTAAGGAAAGCGTCATGTTCTGGCGTGTTTTGTTCTAGATCTAGGTGGATCTAGGGAGATCAGTTAGTGTCCACACCTACCGATTATTCCGATAACACGGTCGCCCCTATAAAACACAAAAACCATGACCAAAGGTAGGGGGTGACCGAGAAGGCTTGGTTGCACCCAGACTGAAGAGAAAATTTGACCAGGAAATAAAACATTCTGGGTTTTCTCTTTTGATAGAGAAAAATCCATCTTGTTCAAGTTTTAAGACAGTAAGGGGGAGCTAATTTTCAACAACAAATTCATGGCATCTAGCAACAATCCAATGTTATCACTGATCCGGGTAGATCTCCACACATGGGAGGAACTTTACTTTGTTCACCAAGTTGAGTTGAAGTTGGGGACAAAGTGGTGAAAATGGTGAATTTATTTTTTTATGAGTTTTATAATCTCACTCATTTTCATTAATGCTTTGTGAGATAAGTCTCATGCATTTATCATTTTATTTGATTAATGCTTTGTGAGTTGCTCATGCATTTTATCATGCTTTAAATGAGATTTTGAAAATACTCATGCATTTAATTCTTTTTGTAAAATGATTAATACTTGTGAGGGAAATTAGACGCATGTATTTTTCATTAAAATTTTAATTATGGAAATTGGTTTTTATGTGAGAAACCACCTCACACCAATTTTTCAATTTTTCTCACTAGTAGGTTGAGAGAATCAAGGGCATGAATGAAGAGTCTTTGGGTGGTTTTGAGACTTTTACCATTATGTGCTTGTAGATAGTTTGAGATCCTACATTTATGGATCTTGGTTTTCCTCTTTTGTGATTAGATCCTATTATTATGGATCTAGGAATTAATGCTCCTTTTTTAGAGTGAGTGAGGAAAAACTATATAATTCCTTATGTGAGCCCTATGTAGGGAGAGGGGAGAGTGATGAATAATTAATGAGTGGAGTTACAGAGCCATAGTGCTACTACTCCTAAGTATTGAGAGACTTATTCATGTAAGGAAGTATCTTTCTTGATGTATGGAGAGATATGAGTGTGAGTAGTCTTCTTGAATCCCCATTGAAGGAGAAGGCATCTCTTATGTAATCACTTATGAGAAGGTCCCAATGTGTTTTGAAGAAGGAATGAAAGTGATATGTATTCCAATTGAAGCGGGTTTGGAGATGGAGCCCAGGAGGGGCGAACTCCGTTATCAACATCGGTTGTATCTCTCTTGTCTTTTCATATTCTTATTCCATTTTGAGTTCATCTGTGTTATGTATTATTGTTTAAAAGCATGGTTAATAATGGAACCATATGCCCTTTAATCCTTATGCAAATAATTCGTCAGAAAACGATTCTCGATTGAAAATTTGTGTAGAGTAAGTACTCGCCCGTTTTCATATCAAGTGGTATCAAAGCAGGCTCATTGCTTTGCAGGATGGGCAAAGGAGCGAAGCGAGCAGAAAAACTTCAAGAATTAGAAGAGATAAATCACAACATTCAAGATGAAAATGCAGAGTTGAGGAGACTTTTGCAGGTTGCAGAAGAAGAGAAGCAAGAGCTTCAAGAGAGATCTCAGCTTCATGGAGAAGTCCTCAATGAAATTATTGAAGAATTGCAGCTCGAATTGCAAGCGAAGGATGATCTCTTGGCTAAGTTGCAGCATGGTGAATGAATGGAGGACAAAAAGCTTTCTACTGTGGATGCACAAACTCAAACCGAGGTATATGATGTTTCTTCATGTTCAATTTCTTCTCAATATGAAACTAACATGGGGATGAAGCTCCTCACGAAGATGGGATACAAAGGAGGTAGACTTGGCATTCATGGCCAAGGATTCACTTAGCCGTTAAAGGTGGTACAAAGACCACCATTTCTAGGTTTGGGTTATAGAAAGGAAGAGAAGGGAGAATGCTCAAAGGTTGTTGAAGAAAAGACCATCTCTTCACCATCAGATTCCAATAAAGGAAGCAAGCCAGCTTGTCCTCATCAGATCAAGGACAATTCAGGAAGGTATGAAATTCATTCAAATTATTTTCTTGAATGTAAGAAAAATGATTTCTGCATTACATCTTCTAACCATGATGTAGCACACCAAGAAAGAAATTTGTGGAAGCATCCACTAAGAAAGAGGCTGCACAAAGGGTGATGGAACAAGTGGTCAACATTCCTGCACCAGTCCTTGAAGAAACTCAGGAAGAGGGCACCTTTGATTGGTTGGGTAAGAAATTGTTATCATTTCTCCAAAATTGAAATTTGTTGTGTTAGCAAGATTATAGATCTAAGCTATAAGGAATGAGATGATAAATTTCCAAGAATAGTATCAAGGCACTAGAGTTTGTTGTACAAAATGCTCGATGAGAAGCATGCAGATCTTTGAAAGGAAAAACAATATCATGTTGGTGAATTTTTCTGTGATCATTACTCTTGCGGATTTGTTCGTGGAGCCAAAAA